>ML804499.1:27608-40602 GCA_009831015.1 Picea engelmannii | reverse complement strand
GTCATGTAATGCTTTAGATACCGCCCATTGACAGGGGCGTTGATGAATTCTCCGTCTATATTTTCCAGTAGGAAATAATGTTTTCCTTCCAGAGCCAAGACCTTGAATGGCCCATACCAAAGGTGGTCAAATTTACCATGTTTTGCTCCTTCTTCCTTTCTTGCATCCCGCCTTAACACTAAATCACCTGGGAGGAATTCTCTGTCCTTTGCTTTGCGGTCGAATAATGCCTTCATGTCATCTTGGTAATTATGCATCTTTTCATCTATTTCAACTCTATGATGTTGAACCTCAATCAGCTAATTTATTCTCCTGGTGACATGATTGGGTTCTTCATGTTGATCTTGCCATAACTTCATAACTGGTAGTGCTAGGTTTATAGGTAGGACAACATTTGTCCCATAGACCATCTGAAAAGGAGAAATGTCGATAGACCTTTTTGTGCTTATGCGGTTCACCCACAATGCGTATTTTAAGTGTACATGCCAAGACCTTTTATTTTCATCCAATACTTTCTTGATTATATTTACCAGGATTTTGTTAGATGACTCGACCAATCTGTTTCCCTGGGGGTAATATGATGTGGAATGGCCAAGAACGATGTTATACTTTTGACAGAACCTGATCATAGCCATAGATTTAAAGTCTTGGGCATTATCACTAACTATATTTCGGGGGCAACCGAATCTTGACAAAATATTGTCTTCTAAGAAATCGATTACCACCGAGTCCATTGCCCTTTGGTTGGAATGGCTTCCACCCACTTAGTAAAATAATATGTAGTTGTTAAGATCCACTTGTGTTGAGAACTAGAATGGGGATTAATTTCTCCTATGAAGTCTAGACCCCATTGTTGAAATGGAGCTTCACCTTTGACTGGAACTAGAAGCAGTGTCTGGAGCTTCTGTTTACCTACGAATAGTTGACAAGGGTTGCAGGAACGCACTTTGGCATTGACGTCTGAAAAGAGTTTTGGCCAGTAGTACCCAGTCCTCAAGATCTTGTAAGTTGTAGCTCTCCATGCGTGATTCCCCCCACAGACTCCCTCATGAAATTCGTCTATAATCCACTGAGTTTCCGATTCAACTAAACAGACTAACAGGAAATCGAGTGGATCTTTCCAATATAGTTGAATTTCGGTGATACAATATTTAACTGCATGGAGTTTTAAAGTTCTGGCTTTAGATGGTGATAGTTCATTTGGGAATTTTAGGGTTAGCAGGTAAGACACTATGTCTCTATACCAGCCTGACTATATGAACTTCTCTTTAATCTTGTTTGGGCCTGCTTGCTCATCCAGCTCGTTTAGGTTCGTGTCTTCGTCGCCTTCCTGCAGGCAATTGATATCTAGGGCTCTGAAATTTGACTCAGCTAAGAGTTTGTCCAGGCCTTGCCCTTTTATCAATTTGGTCGATTTGACTTCCAGATCAAATTATTGGATTTTAGCGAGCCATCTCCCTCTTTTTTCATCGTTGTCTGGCTGTACCAATATATCTTTCACAGAACTGGTAGGCACGTACGGAATTATCTTTGAGTGTAGTACATAAGTTTTGAATGCCTTTAATGATTTTCCCATTGCGTACGCCTGTTTTTCTATTATGTCATACTTCATTTCTGTGTCTCTAAGGCTCTTGCTAAAAAATGCGATCGGTTGTTTGAATCCTTCTTCATTCTTTTGTAGGTGCACCGCGGCAATAGTGTGTTTAGAGGCAAATGAGAAAATAAGAAAATCTTTCAGATAGTTTGGGCTCGCTAACATAGGTGCCTCGCTTATGAATTTCTTAATATGTGAAAACGATGCTTTGGCCTCGATCGTCCATTTTACTTCGCCGTCCTTCTTCAACATACCTGTGATCAATTTCACAATCTCAGCGAAATTCGGGATAAACCTTCGTAAGAAATTTATTTTACCTAAGAAAGATTGAATTTCTTTTACATTTCTAGGAATATTTATAGTATCTATTGCTTCAATCCTCTTAGGATCAATCCTGATTCCATCCCTAGATACGATATGACCCAACAACTTACCTTCCTGCATGGAGAAATTTGATTTCTTTGGGTTTAAAGATAGACCAAACCTACGGCATTTTTCGAAAGTCGGTTTAAGATGTATCAAGTGTTCTTCGTCGGTTTTAGAGAAAACTTTCAAATCGTCGAGGTAAATGACTACGAACTTATCCCTTTCTCCTATGAAAGTGATGTCCATAGCACGTTGGAATGTGGCCCCTGCATTCATCAAACCAAAAGGCATTTTGTCATACATGAACGTACCCCATGGTGTGGTGAAAGCAGTTTTTTCTCTGTCTTGCTCATTCATGGCAATTTGATTATAACCAGAGAACCCGTCGATCATAGACATTCGGTTTGCTCCAACCACCTTTTCTAATACATGGTCAATTTTGGGCAGTGAATAGTTTTCCTTGAGAGACGACTTGTTTAAGTTTCGGAAATCCACACATAGTCTAATTTCCCCACTCTTTTTCCTGACCGGGACCAGTTTTGCTACCCAGTCTGAGTATCTTAGAGGTACGATTATTTTCGTGTCTAAAATTTTCTTAACTTATTTTTCGATCACAGGTAACAAAATGGGGTTGATCTGTCTAAGATTTTTCCTAAACGGTTTAACTCCAGGATTCAAAGGTATCTTGTGATCAATTACGAAAGTGTCATATGTTCGTTCTTAACTCATCATAAGACCAGGTAAAAACATCCTTATACTATCTGAGTAGGTATTTATACTTAACTTTCACTTCGGGAGGGAGGAACTTGGATATTTTTACCACCCTGGATTCTTTTTCAGTCCCTATATCACAGTCCTCCACTTCTTCTAGTTGGGGGTGTAAAGTGGATTTTATAGGTACATCATTCTGATCAAAAAGTATTTCTAAAGAAATCAACCCTTTCGGAATCTGGTTGTTTTTAAGGACTAGCATACGATGATCCGCAATTTTTTCTCGAAAGGCTTTGGGATCTTCCCCTTCTTGCATGATCCATATCGGGTCATTTTTATTTTCTTGGTCTGCGTGAGTCTCGGAGAATTCACCCACTGCTTCAAGAAACTTCTTGATTTGTTCATCATCCTCAAAGACCTGCCAATGTTGGATATTATCTCCTATGGATGGTGTGTGTCTGATTTCAATGTGATACTTCAATTTGAAATTCATGGGAGGGGAGAAGGTTGAAGCTGCTTTAGCCAATGCATCAGCATGTAAATTCTCTACGCGAGGGATAAAGTGGACATTTACGGACAAGAAAACGTTTTCCATGAGATCCCAGGCACAATTTTTGTATGATCTTAATCTAGGATGCTTGGCTTGCTATTGTCGATTTATCTGTTTGAATATTAACTCTGCATCTCCATATACCTCTAAGTTATTTATTTTTAGCTTTTTAGCAGCTTCTAATCCTAAAACTAGCGCTTCGTACTCACATACGTTGTTAGTATAATCAATATCCCACTGCAATCGGTAGGAAAAAGGAACAAAAAATTTACCTTCGGGAGCCACTAAAAGCACTCCTGCACCCACCCCTTCAGAAGATGCAGCACCGTCAAAATACATTTTCCAGTCACCGGTGTTACACAGATCCTCTGTCATGTAACTTGATTCTTCTCGCTCTATATCGTTTTCCTCCGGACAACCATCTAAACCATCATCAAAAGACAAGATACAATTTCCCAGATCTTGGTCAGCGATGTAAATAGGGAAATTGTTTGGGTTTTGAGGATCGCTCACTGTATATGCTAATCTCATTTCTCTGTACAACCGAGTAAACTGACCACCAAACACAGGAATTGTGGTGAACGTCATATCCAATTGAAGAGAACCCCCCAACTTGGCTCCCCATGACCTAGACAACAGTAATCCATACTTAGGGGGAATATCTTCAATAACCACATCCATCAGGATACTCTTAACCGGGACCTGCGCCAGTGTAACTACCAGATCCTTTATCATCCCCATACACTTAACCCTTCTTGAGTCAAAAGAGTAAATATATCCATAAGGTCTGGTGATCTGGAGACCCAATTTGTCCATAATAATATTAGGCATAACGTTGTGGGAGGCTCTGGAGTCTAACATGCAATTATGTAGCAATTGATCATACACATTTAGAGTGATATAAAAGGGAGCAATGGTGTCTTTGGCCCCTTCAAAATGGGGACCAAAAGTGATGTTAGGTTTGTCATCTTCTAGGTTTAAAACATCAGACTGGTTTTCTAGGTCAGAGACACCCATCGCTTTGGTAATCTGCCTCCGATAAACGAGGTTTTTTGCTAATTCTACCAAAGGGATTGGTATCTTAATTTTATTTATCTCATTTTCAAAACTGAAAGCTCTTCTCACCTTGTCTGTTTCTTTGGTTGAGACTTCTAAATCCTTCCTTTCCGACTTATTCGTCTAGACCGCTTTATTACTCATGGTCCTAGTTGAAGACGTAATTTTATTTACTGTTTCGGTTCCTTGTGCTTGGGTTTCAACTTTTTCCACTCCGGACTCTTGTGTTCTTACTACTTTAGTTTTATCGTTGGGTAATAAGGTCTCTTCCGGAGTAGGCTCGTAATTTTGACCTCTTTGGAGGATTTTCTTGGGTTGAGCAGTTGAGATGGGCTTACTCTTAGATCTTAAGTTATACTTGGGTTGGATCTCAGCCATTATCATCTCAGTTTCTTGTTGAGATTCACAGAGATCATTTTGATTACCTTCTTCACCCTTATTCAACGGTTGTTGCGTGTTTAGAGATTTTTCATAGTCTTCTCGAGTCATATATGGTTGAGTGAAGTCATCACCAAAGTTCGTGACATCATTATCTGAATCTCTGAAGTTTTGAAAATCATTCGCTCCTATAAAATTTTCATTCTTTAAGGGAGATTGTATTTTTTTATCTTCATTTTTTATTTGTCTTTGCTGGTTCGGGGGGTTGGGATTCCTCTTGAAATCCTTTTTGGAGAAAGAGTCATCTTTGGCCTGTTCGAGCTCCATTCTGGATATTTTATTAGACAGTTCTTTAATTACTCTGGCCATATCGTCTACCCTATCATCTGCGGATCTATTAGACCCTGACGGACCTGCTTGTTCTCTAAAGCGTTTAGTATCTCGGTTTCCCGTTTCTAATTTAGATTTAATCTTACCTGAAGCCATCATATTAGACTCTATTTCTACCGCATCATCCTACATTCGGTTTAGGGTGGCTCCCCTTCTTTCTCGCAAAAGGAGTGCAAAATCCAGCTTGAAATATCCAGTGAAAGTTACTTTGGCCGTGGGTTGGGACGGTTTAACCTCGGCTGGGATTTTATTATATAGTTTGTTGAATCCTTGAATAAATTCCATGACTTTTTCTGAATTCTTTTTTCTTAAAGACCCAAATTTGATTAAATAATATAGATGGTCTTTTCTCTCTCCCCATTGTCTAAGGAAAGCATCTTCCAAAGTGTCATAAGATAAGATAGATGCTGCAGGTAGGCTCCGAAACCAAGTTTGGAACTGACCTTCGAAGGTTTGGAAAAGAAGTCTTGAATATACGTCCTCATGTTCAATATCTAGAATATCTGTGAATTGATCAAAGAAATTAATATGTTCAGCCGCGGTTAGATCCCCTTCCCCGGTGAATTTTGGTAAATTTTTTATGTAATTTTCGGGGAGATCATGTAGAGGGATGGGCAATACTAAGGGAGCATATCTGGCTGCAACTTTCGCAAACACTCTAGGAGGTGGGGTAGGCCCTTGGCCTCCATCTCCTCCTAGAGGGGCTCCTCCTCCTCCTCCTCCTATAAACCCTCCACCTCCTCCTCCGGCGGCTGCCATCGTTATTTGTGGAAAGTTATAGAGGGGGTTCTGTAAAATTAAAAGTGACTCTTTATTTCCTTCGCAAAGAGGAAAATCTGACGAGGAAAGATAAGGGATGTGAGGACTTGGTTCCTCATATTTGCAAGAGACGAAATCAGGAGAACCGACGGGTGTGGAAACCGAATGTGTAACACACTCTTTCGAATTTGGTGAGGTCGGGAAATTTAACTAAAGGAAATATGGTATGTCAACTGCCGACGAACTTTCAAGAGGGCCCTTACCTTTGTGTACTAAGGGGATTGTCGGACGAATCTCACTCCTAACCTCAGAGCAGCTTGGTGTTAAAACTTTAGTATCAAAGAGAGGGTTGCGAGAAGTTGAGGGTTCAGAAGAACTCTTAGTCTTCAGTTTTAAGGTTTTAATTTTGTAAACTGCAGTGGTTGGCTTAAGAGAGCCTCTCGCCTTTAGAATCTTCTCGGGATCGGTAACGGGCGTAATCTGCTTACCATCCGGGTTTTGTCTGGTATTCCTTCGACTGGATGCCAGTTTATTATTTGTGGAGTCGCCAAGTGAAAGATTAGGAAGCCTTAAAAGGTGTGTACTCCTTGTTCACTATCAAAGGGTAACACTTCCAACGAAAAACAAATTTCATTTTCCCAGGGAAAAAGATTTCGTAACTTTGGTCCCTGACAATGGCGCCAGAAATATGTTGTTCCAGAGTTTGTACTTAAGGCTTAGAAGTACAGCGTCTAGGCATCCGAAAGTGGGTAAAAGGTGGTGAAGAGAGAAAAATCAACCTTCGGCAAAGGAAACTAAGGAAGATTTATACATTGGCGTTGTCTAGCTTCCAATTGTTCCTGGATGGTTATATCACGTTCAATCGCAACCCATGAACGTTCGAGTTCAACCCGGGTAGTAGTTGTTTTAAGAATAGTGTCGAAAAGGTTTAAGGTAATGTGCATTTGATTTGATAATCCGGGTTCGATATTAGGTTGTGTTGGTATAGGGATAGTCATGGAGGAACAATAAAATAAGAAAAAACTTCAAAGAGAAATTAAGTGTTGTCTCAATTTGGTCGTATAAAAGAGAATTTACGGTTTCAAAAAATAAAACGGGGTGCAAATCAAAGGCTCTTTCCCATAGCTGAGTTATATCTTAATAAAATGTATGAGGTGGGAGAAAAACATTTAGTTGTCTATGGTGTAAGGCTCCTATCAAGGGAGAATCTCACGTATAAACAGAAGAGGAAAACTGTAAAGAAGTAACCAGATGTAGCATAAAATATGTGTATAAATCTGAAAGTGTTGACTGGTCTTACACCCGCTGATAGCTGGTATAGAGGAAAAATAGTAAACAATTATAGAAAACCAAAATTCATTCGCTATAGTAGTGGTCGTACTAAATTATAACGAAGCATTCATCAGTTAGGAATATGAAATGAAATGAAATATGAGATACAATGAAACAAACTCATAACACAGTCGTGATGGAATTGAGAATCTTCAGATTTTCTTTGTATTAACTCTCAAAATGCAAAAACTCTGTTACAATCGACACAAAAAGGTCCAGCCATTTTATTTTCTTTCTATGGTATATTTATACAGTTTAACAAATAAGATAGAATCTCAATCGTCACAAAATTTCGGTTATGACAGAGAGGAGAGAAATCGCTCCATTTCTTCTTCTCTGTCTTCACTTGGTGCCAGAAGTTTGTCCTCACGCTTGCTCGGTACAGGAGACACATCTTTCAATCATCTGAGATATCATCCGCGATGGTTCTACTTGACAGTTGGCTTCAAAGAAGTAACATTCTCGGGCTAACTGCGGCATCCTATCTTCCATTTGTCCATCTATGATGTCTATGGCACATAATTGCACGCTTGGTCTAATCATGCATTTGTCTATTTGGACTATGTCCAGCATAGTCACTTGGGAAATCTTGGTCGTATCTCTTTCCTCTCTTTCCTTCAGATCAAGCGAGATTTTTTCCATATCCATTTGCATCAACGCCTCGACATTACCTCCACTATCAATGCCTAGCAGATCGCCGTCTATAGAACTAAAAGCCTCTTCTAAGGAATTCGTTATCTTTTTGGCTTGTTGCTTGCCTTCGACGATGTTGTGCTCCCATTCTTTTAATAGAATGTTTCCTCTGGTCTATTCCGAAATGGTGAACCTAGAAGTACTTCCTGAACCCCTGTTGTTTGTGGCTATCACAGCCTCTTGGAAGGCGACCCAAGCTGCTCCAGCTTCCCTTTCTCTAGCAGATAAGATCTCTGAAACCTGGTTGACTAGCAAACAGTTGTCCCGGATTGCTTCTACCTTGGCGAGAAAATTTTGTTGTGCCACAGAGACTCTGCTCCGAATATCAATCGCCTGGGATTTGAACATCTCGATATTTATCATTCTATTCTCGACGATCTCCAACCTAGCCTGTATTTGTTCAATCAAATCCCTTTGTTGGATCGCTTGCATCTGACCATCCCAGACCACCAGTTGTGCTTGCTCGAGCTTAGTTTTGAGCAGCTCTATCTCGTTTTTATCGGCCAACCTGACATGCTCTATTCCTACGCTCGCCTGGTCTTTATCAGTCTCTGTTGTTGTGTCCAGTCTGGCTTCAAGGGTCCTAATGAGGCGATTTTTTCGTTTAAGTTGGTTTTTCAAGAGCCTGACTGAAAATTTATTCACCGAGGCATATGCTCCTAATGTCCCTGCTATTTCAGTCGTGAATTGTTCATTCTTCTTGTCTTTTCCATCAGTTATAACTTTATATTTCTTGGTAGTTGACTCTCCTTCCTGATAGAATTCCCTTTTTACCACTGCCTTTCTCTTCTTATCGAAGAAAAACTCATTCGAAGGGAGTTCGTCTACCCTTATAGGCCTCAACTCTTCATTGAAGATCCATCCTGCATCAATATTTCCATGCATCGACTGCAAGGGGGTAACTGATGTGATAGGTTCTCTGATCTGCTTTGCTGATTTTCCCGGAGTAGTGACTGGACTTTGCTTCTTTGGCGGGTCGGGAGTATTTATCTCTGTTTTCGGACTCTTAGTTTGCTCTCCCTCATCCTAGTGTTTTTCTTGATCAGGAGATGCATCCTTAGAGCCTTCAACATCTCTCTGTTTCACCTCCTATATACTCGAACTTTCACCCCGCAACACTGAGGGAAGACAACTACGTCGATGTTCCTGGAACTTCAAAACATCGACTCTTTCTTCGAGTGATAAAGTTTGTATCTGAGCCAAAATCTCAGCATAGGACCTTACACCTTGGAAAATGTCATCCGAGGGTGAATTCTCATGCTCAAATCTCTTGAGCCCACAACTGGCCAAATGATTTCTCACGACCCTCTGCGGATCATGCTTCTTGTATTCAATGGAGACCAAATTTAGGTCTTCCAGGGCTGCTGCCTCGGCTTTGGCATGCCCAAAATATAATAAAGAATAAGAATTCAAATAAACAGGAAAAGGTGGCCATACCTTCTTCGAGTATCCCTTAAGCTCTTTTCTTACACCACCAATTATCGTTTTCCTAGCGACCTCATGACAAGCCAACTTGTCGAGAATGAACAATGGCAATGCATGCGGGGGGACCGAAGCCCCGAAAAATTGGAGGTATGAAAATTCTACTTCCACATACTAGTATGCTATGCTTCTTAGATTCGTTACTATGTTGTCCGAGATCCTGGGTGGCGGGTGACCAAAAATGGTAACATGCAGGGGCACCATCACCCAGTTAAAGATTTCATACACAAAATTTGTCGCTTTGTTTTCCCATAATTTTTCATGATAAATGTGTATGGGTTCGTCTTCTGCTGGAGTCCAACTCCAGTTCATTAAGGGAAATGGTGTCAAAAAACAAACTGCATCCATAATGTACGCAGACATGAAGAATGAAGACGCCTTCCCGTTCTCTTTCTGCGCCCGATACTCTGTGACCCGACTGGTCAAGCTATCAGACAACATTTTTGCCTAGTCGAAGGAACCGCCTTCGGCGACCCGAAACATTAGAGGCACCCATGGAAGAAAAAACTGTGAGGTGTCCTCTCTCCCATATAACTTGCATGTCATCATGGCTACATATTTGTACTACGGTTTTAAAGAAGCGATTGAATATATGTCGTGGCTATCAGCTCTGAACTTCGTGGTGTTCAAAACTCAATCTTTTATTAAACTAGACATGGTTTTATCATATTGTACACATTCCTTCTCCTTGAACTTGTCCAAGAATTCTGCGCCATATGTGTAGTCGGACGTTATGGGCAGCTTATACATGGCTTGCAGATGTTCTGGCCTGAAAGTCCCGATGATGACTTTCTCCTCGTTCATGATGGTTGTGGTCGGTATGTCCACATGGTCTAATGCGCATTGGACCATGTCATAATATGAAAGCAATCATGGCCTGGCTGCTACTTTGTGCATTCCGGATTGGATGACTTTTTTGTACTTGGTGGTTATATCATCTTTTTCATTGTCGCTGGAGTCATCGGAATAATCCACCAATTCTGCCTGCAGAACATATGAAACGAATGACCAATTCAGGACCGAGTCGATACTTCGAGGTGAAGTATCAACGACATTGTCTGAGCCTTGTCCCGAAACCTCAACATTGGCTTTGGATGCTTTTCGCGGAGCCATTGCTGGAGATTGTGTTTTAGCTCTTTTGTGATAGAAATACGTATACATACAGAAGTCAATTTGCTCAGAGATAATGTGCTCTACGTGATATGAAAATTCATTTGTTATAATGAACCACAACTCTTATATATATTCAAAAACTCGATACCTTTCAGAACAATTCTGTCAAATCATGTTTAGAAATAAATTTTTCCATAAAAATCCAATCTTATATTCATCGATTTACCCTATTTCCTCATTAATGCCATAAAATTTTGGCGGTTTAAAATGTCAGTTGGCGTATGGAAATAAAAAGGTTACCTCGTAAATCGCACAAGTATCAAAACACGGGATATGTACTGATTTAGCTTAATTAATCTAGTTTTACCAACGTTAATCAATATTTCGGTATTCGTTATATCGGGGGTTTTACTTTAACACTTTAAACCTTTAACACTCAAGACTGCGATGATTGAATTTGGTTAATAAAAATGAAATCGTGATTAGGGGCTCAATTAATTTCATAATTATTATGTTTTCCCTATAGCAACTCATAGCTTCGAAAATAAGTTTCCGGGGGGTTAGCATGCCGAGCTGTGAAACCGCGAGATCGCGATAAATAAAAAGGGAAGATAAACTCAGATTTAGTAATTAATTAATTACGTTTATATCCTTATTGTGATTTTGCGAGTCGGGGTTTAGACGGTGTAACTTTTGAAAAGGAAAACGTCGAGTGGCGAAATGCCGAGAATTTTTTTTACCATGGTTTAGCTTTTACCTTTAACCTTGACACAGGTTACTAAAATAAGGACCTCGTGTTCTCGGCTATCGGGGCTACGACAATAATTTTTTGTATTTGGTGAATGCCGAGGTGCGAAACCCCGACGATGTTTAATCATGGGTTAGGGAAAACTTTACCCTTGTTACTGTCCTGAGTGAAAAATTAAAACGATTTCGTTGTTTCGTAGCTCAGGGCGTCTGACTTATATGACTTATAGTATGCGACCTACGAGATCCCGAGGTAGAACAAAAGAGGAAATGTTTTAACGAAAGGTAGAACTCGCCTCGAGAGTATAATAATCATCGTTGCTCGCATGATAAAGCTTCATAGATCTCGATACCTCAGAGGGAAAAAATGAAAACCATCTTTAGATTTCAAGCATTAAGAATGAAATTTGTGACGGGCTAGAAAAAACAAAGGAGGATCCAACACAAAGCATCGAATTTCAACTAGAGGGACCCATCCACTGTCATTTTGTCCACCGAAAAACTGTTTGTTGGAGTATCTCCAGCACTAGGGTTTTTTTCAATGAGGCATAATGAAAAATCTAAAGAGGATGTCAATTTTCAAGAACATTGTGTCGATTATTTGTGGGTTGTGTAGTTGCATGGTCCTTGGAAAAATAGACTTTTGGGAGATTATAAAACTCTTTTATGCCAGTCGGTTTTGTTGGTTGTGGAGCCTGATTATCTTCCTGATTCAGAGGTCTTTTACTTGTAGCTGTGTTTATACCCCATGAAGTATTTACACCCCAGAAGTATGTACACTCTTCCACGTGGGGGAGTGCAGAGGGGGGGTACCCCCTCTGCGGGGTTCGAGGGGGCTATCCCCCCGGTTGGGGGTTCTGGGGGCAAGCGGGCCCCCAACGACAGTTCGGGGGCAGCGTCCCCCAATGAGGGTTTAGAGGCGAAGCCCCCGAAGGAAAAATTGCCTTGTAAATGTATATTGTAATTTCATTATAAATCTGGACCGTTCATTATAAGGTCATAGATCTAACAATAGAGATTATGTTAGGGTTTTTTTCCCTAGAAGGAAACCCTCTTTTATGAGGGAAATGTATTGTGGCTATGGTTGATGGAAAATATTGTATTATGAGATAGGAGACTATGAGAGAAACAAGAGGAAGCTACAATGAGTTTGATGTAGGTTGTATCCCTTCATATGCTGGATAATAATAAAGGAAGGACCTGGTAATTTCTCTGGTGGACATAGCCCACACTGGGTGAACCACGTAAATTAGTGTCTCTATTGTACTGTGTATCTTCTATGTTTTTTTTTTGCATTTGTTTTATTTTATTGATCCATGGTCCTGTTTTTACAACAACTGGTATCATAGTGAAAGGTAACTCGTAGGAAAAGAGGGTTCCTAGTTTGAGTGGGAGCAATGTCAGAAGATGGAAAGTTTAGGTTCGATAAATTTAACGGCCAAAAATACCAGTTATGGAAGATGCAGATGGAAGACTATTTATATCATAAGGATCTATTCCTACCATTGGGTGGAATAGTAAAGAAGTTGGCGGCTATGAAGGACGAAGAATGGGAGATTCTTGACAAAAGGCTCTAGGAACGATACAGTTGAGACTGGCAGCGTCGGTGGCTTTCAATATTTCCAAAGAAAAGACAACGAAGGGTTTGATGGATGCATTGGCCAAATTGTATGAAAACCACTTGGCATCCAATAAGGTATTTCTAATGAAGAGATTATTTAATATGAAGATGTCGGAAGGTGGGTCTGTTGCAGATCATTTAAATTATTTTAATACGGTTACTAATCAACTAAGTTCTGTAAAAGTGGACTTTGATGATGAGG
>ML804499.1:0-21056 GCA_009831015.1 Picea engelmannii | reverse complement strand
AATTAACTAAGGAAATGTGTCCCAAGACACGGGAGGAGATAGAATACATGTCCAGGGTCCCATATTCATCAGCAGTTGGCAGCTTGATGTATGCAATGGTTTGCACAAGACCAGATATTGCACATGCAGTGGGAGTTGTGAGTTGTGAGTAGATATATGAACAATACAGGTAAAGAACATTGGGAGGCAGTGAAGTGGATTCTCAAATACTTGAGAGGTATTTCTAATCATGCATTATGTTTTGGAGGTTCATAAATTGTTCTACAAGGATATATTGTTTCAGATATGGCAGGTGATAAAGATAGCAGGAGGAGTACCATAGGGTATGTGTTTACTATAGGTGGAACAATAGTAAGTTGGATTTCAAAACTAAAAAAGGTTGTTTCACTTTCAAAAACAGAGGCATAGTATGTTGCTGCTACAGAGGCTAGTGAAGAGATGATTTGGTTACAGAGGTTTATGGAGGAATTGGGAAAGAAGAAAGAGAATAGCAGGTTGTACTGTGACAGTGAGAGTGCCATTCATCTTGCAAAGAACTCATCCTTCCATTCGAAAACTAAGCATATACAGTTGAGGTACCAATTCATACGATCCACCTTGGAAGATGGACATTTGAAGTTGGAAAAGATACACACTAGCCAGAATCCTGCAGACATGTTAACAAAGGGAGTAACCAGGGAGAAACTAAGTTCCTGCTCAGTTTCAATTGGTCTTCAAGAATGAAGATGAAGATGAGAAATTTTCCAGGTCCAAGAAGGTTCAGAGTCCATCATATACAACAGCGGTGGAATTTTTGAGATCAGTCTCCAAGTGGGATATTGTTGGTTGTGGAGCTTGATTATCTTCTTGATTCAGAGGTATTTTACTTTCAGCTATGTTTATACCCCAGGAAGTATGTACACTCTTCCACGCGGGGGAGTGTAGAGGGGGGGTACCCCCTCTGCAGGGTCCAGAGGGGCTATCCCCCCGGCTGGGGGGTCTGGGGGCAAGCGAGCCCCCAGTGGTGGTTCGGGGGCAACCTCCCCCAATGGGGGTTCTGGGGCGAAGCCCCCAAAAGAAAATTTTCCTTGTAAATGTATATTGTAATTTCATTGTAAATCTGGACCGTTCATTATAAGGTCGCAGATCTAACGATAGAGATTATGTTAGGGTTTTTTTCCCTAGAAGGCAACCCTCTTTTATGAGGGAAATGTATTGTGACTATGGTTGATGGAAAATATTGTATTCTGAGATAGGATATTGTGGGAGAAAGAAGAGGAAGTTACAACGGGTTTGATGTAGGTTGTATCCCTTCATATGTTGGATAATAATAAAGGAAGGACCTAGAAATTTCTCTGGTGGACGTAGCCCACATTGGATGAACCACGTAAATCTGTGTCTCTATTATATTGTGTATCTTCTATGTTTTGTTTCCGCATTTGTTTTATTTTATTGCTCCACGGTCCTGTTTTTACAACATGTTTGGATTTTATGCCCCGTACCAAATTGGTCACATGTCCCTGAATGGCTTGAAGAGGCGAGTTGCAACTCGCAATAAAAATAAAACTGGGACTCATATGGGAAAAAAATTAGCTGCATTGGATCTATAGCACTAGGTTTCAACTAGGGGGTACCCTCCACTTTCACTTCGTCCACCAGAAAACTATTTTTTGGGGTATCTTCAGCATTAGGGTTTTGGTCAATGAGGCATAGTGCAATTTATTAAGAGGAGGTCTATTTTCAAGAACACCATGTTGGGCATTTGTGGGTAGTGTAGTCACATGAGACTTGGCCAAATATACTTTTGGGAGCTTACGAAACTCTGTTATGCCACTTGTTTTGGATTGTATGCCCCCAAACCAAATTAGCCACATGTCCCTGAATGGCTTGAAGAGACGAGTGGAAACTCATGGTAAAACTCAAACTGATACTCAGATGGGAGAACCTTTAGTTAAAATGGATCTGGAGCACCATTGTCATTCCATCCACCGAAAAACCATTTTTTGGAGTATCTCCAACACTAGGGTTTTGGTTAATGAGGCATAGTGCAATTTATGAAGAGGCGGTTGATTTTCAAGAACACTGTGTCGTGCATTTTTGGGTTGTGTAGTAACATGGTCCTTGGCCAAATAGACTTGTGGGAGCTTACAGAACTCAGTTATGCCACTCTATTTGGATTTTATTCCCCCAGATCAAATTGGTCACATGTCCCTGAATGGCTTGAAGACGCAAGTTGCAACTAATGATCAAAATCAAACTAGGATTCAGATGGGTGAACCACTAGTTGCATTGGATTCAAAGCACCGATTTTCAACTGGGGGGGGCTCTACTTTCATTCCATCCACCGGAAAACCATTTTTTGGAGTATATCTGACATTAGGGTTTTGCTCAGTTCTTCTTACATATGTTTAGGTAAGGCATGCCAAGGAAAGGAAAGTGAATGCGAGGCATGAAAACTTATAGGGAAAGTGAAGGAAAGGAATGGAAATTTATAAGGCAAGTGAAGGCAAGGCATGGAATGGCAAGTGATAAGGAAATTAAAGTGAAGGAAAGGCATCGAAAGTGAAGGCAATGAATGGCATGGAAAGTGAAGGCAAGGCAAGGCAAGGCAAGTGAAGGCAAGGGAAGACAAGTGAAGGAAATGCAAGGCAAGGCAAGGAAAGTGAAGGAAAGGCATGGATGGAAAGGCAAGTGAAGGAAAGACAAGGAAAGGCAAAGCAAGTCAAGGGAAGACATGAATGGAAAGGAAAGTGAAGGCAAGGCATGGCATGGAAAAGGCAAGACAAGTGAAGGCAAGGAAAGAAAAGTGAAGGAAAGGCGGGGAAAGTGAATGAAAATCAAGGCAAGTGAAGGAAAGGCATGGAATGTTATGGAATGGCATGGCATGGCATGGAAAATTCAAGACAAGGAAAGTGAATTAAAGGCAAGGAAAGCGAATGCAAGGCATGGAAAGCGAATGCAGGGCATGGAAAGTGAAGGCAAGGCAAGGAAAGTGAAGGTAAGGCATGAATGGAAAGGAAAGTGAAGGAAAGGCATGGCGTTCTATGGAATGGCATAGCATAACATGTAAAATGCAAGACAAGTGAAGGAAAGTCAAGTGAAGGCAAGGCAAGGAATGTGAAGGCAAGGCATGAATGGAAAGGAAAGTGAATGCAAGGAATGGAATGTTATGGAATGGCATGGCATGACATGGCATGGAAAAGGCAAGACAAGTGAAGGAAAGGAAAGGCAAGGCAAGCCATGGAAAGTGAAGGAAAGAAAAGTGAAGGAAATACATGTTATGGAATGGCATGGCATGGCATGCTATGGAATGGAAAGTAAATTTAAGGCAAGTGAATGGAAAGGAATTTCAAGCAAAGGCATGGAATACTATGAATGGCATGGCATGGAATAGAGAAGGAAAGACAAGTGAAGGAAAGGAAACTGAAGGTGAGATAAGTGAAGGAAAGGCATGGAAAGTGAAGGGAAGGAAAGGCAAGTCATGGTAAGTGAAGGCAAGGCAAGTGAAGGAAAGGCATGACATGGAAAGTGAAGGAAAGGCACAGCAGGGAAAGTGAAGGCAAGGCAAGTGAAAGCATGGCAAGGCATGGAATGTGAAGGCAAGGAAAATAATGTGAACGAAAGGCATGGCATGGCATGTGAAGGCAAGGCATGGCATGGAAAGTGAAGGAAATGGAAGTCAAGTGAAGGCAAGGAATAGCATGGCATGGAAAGTGAAGGAAAGACATGGCATGGAAAGTGAAGGCAAGGAAAGGTAAGGCAAGGCAAGGAAAGGCATGGAAAAGAAAGGCATAGCATGGGTATATTTTAAGGCAGGGTATATTTTAATAGCATTACAAATATTTTAACATTAGTCAAAATGAAGCCAAAATTATTCGTTTTACATACCTAGATGGTCATTCAAATACACCATCAGGATCACTTCTAATAGTGACGATTTCCATTAACTTCTTGTGCTCAAAGTAAGGGAAGAAGTATCGTACCTTTGATGAGTTATTACTTGGAATTGTTTGTAGTTGGAGGTTTGTACCATAACACCGTTTGTAAAGTGGTATACAACTTGACCTGGTTTATAATATTTAAATGCATAACCACCTTTATTTTGTGTTCTTTCATCATGTATGTGATATTCTCCTTTAATAACCATCGACCCTATCAAAAATTTAATGCCTTCGGAGTCTGTTACTAATCGCATGAGGGTCTACTTTCCCTCTAAGCATCGTGTCAGCCAATAATCAGTTCCCCATTAATTATCTCTCGGGGAAACCATTGTGTATATGTGCCCTACAAAAAATGGAGTGACAAAATGTGAGTCCACTAAATGACCAAAGCATAACACATTCATTCTAGTTATTCAAAATTTAATAGAAGGATTCAACGAACCTAGCAGTATGAGATCTTAAACATGATCATAATTTTTTGAAATGCTTGATTGGTCCTCCTCCAATTGGGATAAATACATATTTATACGTTGACCAATGAGGAGTGATACATGATCACATTTATCAACCCAGTTTGTCGATTCACTGTCATCTCATTCATTACTACTACATGGACCACAAAAGCAAGAGAGTTTTCTCGTCCATATTTCAACTATTTCATTGTCGGATGTTCTAATTGAATGGAATCCACGAGTTCCCTGGATTGTTTCACATTCATACCATCGTGATCGATCTACAATGACCACCTCCAAAACATATCTGTGTACATGTCATTTCTTGTGTGATTGGACTTCACGGGTTCCTGTTCCCTCTCCCATTACTGAAAAACACCATTCAACAATGGATTTTGCATATTGAATGAGGGAAGTAGTAGTGAACTTCATATATTTCCTACGAATGCTATTTTTGTGCATGCACCTTCTCCATCATGATCCCCTTTCTTGTGCCCAGACTCAAAATAGTTCCAAATGTGTGGTACCTATTGGTGTAATTATATGCATAATATATTACCAAACATAAATTATCGACTAGGATTCGTAATCAACAGAGTTGTTACACTACATGTGTCAGAAATAAGTAGTTTAACTATGTCTGATGAGTATATCCTACATAATAAACACTCCAAAACCAATACTTTTTTTCACAATTTTCAAATAACACTCTCCACATAGATCAAAATTCAGAAAGCAAAACTCGTATACAAGAATATGATTTAAGCTCTTGCTCAAGTGACTAATATGTTCATTATTGGCTCATAAAAGGGAAAGATGAACTTTGACTTGATCTCCTAGAGAAACTACACTAACAACAATTAACAATATGCATATTTAAAATAAAACTCAATCAATCCTAGAAGAAGTACCAAGCAAAGTAAAGCACTCCATTATGGTTGCATGTAGGGTGAGAGATGGAGATCTTGATTGGGCCTGAATTTGCAATATGTAGTCTAATCAATTCTGGAAGAAAATGCTAAGTGTGGTGGAATAATCCATAAAAGGCTCATGTATGGTGAAATATGGATATCCAACCGTTCTTGTACTGCCACACTTTGCAATAAATTCTAATAGTGAAATCAAAATAAAATAACATGAAATCAAAATAACAAGTACAAGAAATAAAAAGCTATACTAATAATTTACAATGAGCTTACCAAGATAGATCTCTGGGCCCTTGTCGATTCCAACATGGAAGATTTTAGGTCAGCAAATGCTAAATTCTAAAATACACACACGATCATTGAATTCAAACTTACGTTAATCTTCAACAAGTAAATTTACAAAAAGAGTCTGTTCAGAAATCCAATTTGCAACATAACAATTCCTCCCCCTTCCTCAAACCTATGAAG
The DNA here is from genome assembly GCA_009831015.1 of Picea engelmannii. Lineage (NCBI taxonomy): Eukaryota > Viridiplantae > Streptophyta > Pinopsida > Pinales > Pinaceae > Picea > Picea engelmannii. The sequence continues at coordinate 15,290 of ML804499.1, read as the reverse complement.
TCTTATTTATACTTCAAATCCATGGAGGAATGTATGAAACTAAATCCCCAAACTCAGAAAACAATTTTTACAATTTATTTTTTACAATTTTAGGATAAATCCAAAAAATCTGGGTTTTTCATCAATTTGGGCAGATTCAAGTTAGAGATCAACCCATATATTCTAGAGAAATTCGAATTTTGAAAAATTGCTCATACAATTCTTAATTTTCCACATTCTAGACAAAACCCATATCGTATAATTTCTAGATCTGATACCATATGCACGAAAATCGAGGCACAAGTTGGCAGTTTAATATTTTTGCAGAATCATTCCCCCTGAGCTGGAGGTCCACACGTGTGATATGGGTGAATTATGACTCACAAGTTTGCATGTAGACATCTATCTGGAAGAAACCCATGTCCCCGATTTTCCTCTAGAAGTTTTCCAAAATTTTGAACTATATCTAGTACCAGATGAGCACAGAAATAGGTACCAGACAAGCACAACATTGGTACCAGACGAGCACAACATTGGTACCGGATGAGTTGAGTACTCTATGAACTTTGAAACATGTACCAAATGAATAGGGGTTGTTTTCATAATGTCTTCTTAGACCATTTAAAGTAATTAGAGATCTTTAAACACCAAATATTCAATCCAAATCATTAATAAATCATCATAAATCATGATTAAACATAAGTTACCTCATATGTACACAATAATTGATAAATGACATGTATGTTGAGGAAAATACACAGAGAGTTCATATGTATTAGGAAAAATTGGTCAAGATATGAGACAAGATAAGGCAATTGGGGGTGACAAAAGGAGGCTCAACATTTCCCCCATGCCTTATCCATTGCATGTCCTCATGCAACAATGATCTTAAAATTTTTAAAATTAATGGTACTCCTGACTCGATCAAGCATTCCCTGAAGTTCCAACCTTCTTCGTCTCCTTAAGTTCTCTTTTAAGTAACCTGCTATACAATATAAACCTCCTCGCCTATGCTTCACACTTCTTACCCATGGAAAAATAGTTATGATGGAAAAGGGAGTCATAAGTAATAGATTAGATCTATAAGTGATTTGACATTAAGTTTTATCCAATCTGTTGTGGATCATAATTAAGATAAAGGGTTGGATGTGACTCTAATATGATTATAGGATAGTGGCCAAGAGTTTTTATAACGACTTTGACTAATAGGCCCCCTTCCTAGATTACCTTTAAAATAAAAGTGATATAAGCATAATTTAGATCCCATTTGAAGAGAGGAACACATAAAAGAATACATCCCAAGATGATTGACTCGTCTCTTATCCAAGTTTTTAGAGATGAAACTCTTCTTGCTTAGGTAGGGTGAATTACATATACTGAGGGTCCCACTTTCATGAAAATCTATTTATTTTAAATATAGAACCCTAAAGTGGATACTTGAAGGTTCTTAAGAACATTATCCGAGAGATATAAAGGTCATCTCCTAGCCTTGATTTGATAATGATTTCTTCAGAATGAGACCCGAGGTTTTTCTTTTAGTTTTATGTGTGCCAATTTATTTCTTTCATCTCCCTTTACCTGTCATAGCCCCGCTGCCAACAGACTTGTTCAGTACCCTGACGAGTTTACCTTAGTACCATACAAGAATGGCCCCGCTACCAGTAGGCTTGTTCATTACCTTGACGAGTTTACTTCCACTTCCTGATACTTCCTTTTATTATATTACTCAAAAGATTTAGAATGATGTACATTGTTCATTGACAGCTTTAGAGTATAAGGAAGGCGGGTGGTATGAGAGTGTTTTAGAGTTATTAGGCACATAATTAATTTTTTGCAATCATCCCAAGGGTGAAAGCATCCACATTATCCTTAAATCACAGTTATTCAATGTATAATGGAACATCTTAGATAATGACTAAGAGGTCCCTCTAGTTAATCCTATTAGGGTTCTCATGAAAGTTCATTGAGGTTTTGCAAGGGTGGTCCACCACATGAGGTTTTCATCAATACCTCCCAAGAGAAACTTATAAAGATAAACTTGGATAAGAACTTGTTGAATCAACTAGGTTAGTATTAGACATAATGGTGTCCCCACTTTTCAATGGATATTTCAATTATTAATCACTTTTCATAATGATGAGGTAATAAGACAGGTGCACCCATTATCATATAGAGATAAATGTGAAAATATCTCCTTAAAGGATAGCAAGGATGATTCATTTAGGAGTGAGTGTAACAATGTAGGAGGAAGATGTATATGAGAGTAAAGAATAGTTCAACACAAGACTTAAATGATCCTTGATAGAAAGAACATGAAAAGATTAGACATACCTCCAATTACCTGAAGTGAAAACAATGTTAAGTACAGGACAAAGATCATATCACTTTGGCATCAGTACCAAATTGGTAACTAGTATCGGAACATGTTTATGTAGTACCAGAATAGATAGTGCTAGAACAAGATAGTACCGGAACATGATTCTCCAGTACCGAAACAAGACAGTACCGGAACAGGATTCTGCAGTACCAAAACATAATAGTACCAGAATATGATTCTGCAGTACTAAAACAAGACATTAATGGAACATGATTTTGTAGGTAACTAATGTAGAAATTCGATACTGGTACCGGAATTATGGAAATGACTATCAAATTCCAACACTAAACATGTTGATTTGGACTTGTTGACAGAAGCTGAAAAGAATATGAAGGTCCAAAAAACCACTCCCCCATGCCTGAGGTTTTTCATGCCCTCATGCACACAATGTGAGATGCTAAAAAATAAAAATGAGGAGGGTTGCTGAGAGGGTTGTGAAAAACTGCTAAAAACAAACCAATAGAACTAATTAAAACTAGATTTTTATTCATGCTTACAAATAGAAAATCCAGGGGAAATGTCAAAAGTTGAACAATGCATACATTATTCATGAATTATTTGACCAAAAATGATTAGATATGAATAAAATAGTATGGAATTAACATTTAGTTTCAATTGATATTAAAAACATCACTTAATCAATCATCCTTGTGAAATAGTGGTATTAAAATAGATAGGTAATGATAAAGCACGAATGCATCTTTTTTAACAACTTAAGGAAAAAGAAGAAATTTGAGGAAATAGGTCATAAAGTACTCCCTTAAGTGTTCTCTTCCATTGACAAGGATGTCTTCTCCACTTTTTAAAATACCCTTCCATTATTATGTGTGCATTCATAGGATGAAGAGATTACCTTCTCATAAAATTCCAAACAAAATTGTCATAACTTTTACAAAGAAATATACTAGAGGAACAAAAGATATTAAACCGATTGTTTTCTTAACTCTTGACATTCCCATTTATGAAAAGTATGAATGATGGGTTTCATTTCACTTATATGCATCATTTATTTATTTATTTACTATCCTACTCTTATTGAACAAAAGAAAATGTCCTTCAAGTATATGAATACTTCCAGTGAATCCATGTGCGTAACAGGGTTATAAATATATTCATACTCAGGTTTAAAAGATAAATTTTAATGCATACCAGAGTATGAAGGACCAACTTCTTTGATGATGAGATCAAACAATAATGAAAAGTAAAAGAGTAGTGTGACCTAATAACTAATTGGAACCATATTTCAATAGGATCATGATATTCGTGTTTCCCTTCTTTGTTTAGGTCACACAAAATGTCCTCCTTTTCAATGCTACGCAGAGTATCTTCTTCAAGATGATTGGTGTTTGGAGTACATACAGGATCTGCTGAGAGGCATGCTAAGAACTCCTCAATCTCAAGTTCCAATGGTTTCTCTCCATTGAATTCTATCCATGATTATTTGTTCTCCTTAACAAATTGAGAAGAAGAATCTGAAGGGACTTCTAAATCTCCTTGTGGAGAGACAAATAAATTATTGTTTGTTGTCAAGATATGCTCTTTCTGAGAGGTGGATATCCCAGATCCTTCTAGAATGTGAGAAATTTCTTGGAGGAACATTCTTCAAGCTCTTGACCATTCATGAATTACTCTAGCTGGTTTATGATCCCTATCTCACAACACAAATTAGTACTCAGGGGATCTTACAACACTCCAAAAATGATTTATCATCAAAGATTTTAATTTTAAAACTAAGAAATTAAAACTATTGAAAAAATAAAACACACCAAACTTGAACTCTTTGTGTTATTGGGACACTATTGTCACCAGGTTATCGGTTCACACAAGTCATCTCATCATAAATAAAACTAAATTTTCATAAATAAAAACACATGTTTTCATAAAATAAGGAAAAACATGCTTGCATTAAAAGAAAAACATTTATGCATGAAAGGGAGAGGACAACCAAAATTTGGAGAAACCCCACTAAAGTGGAGAGTGGGATCTTCCCTCAAGTATTATCGTCTTCTCTCTGCCCTTAGTTCGTCCATAAAACGAATCCAAAACCATTGAAGAAATCTAATTCAAATACTACCTATTATTGTTTACAACTCCCCGGCAACAACGCCAAAATGTTGGTGCAATTATATGCATAATATATTACCAAACATAAATTATCGACGGGGATTCGTAATCAACAGAATTGTTACACTATATGTGTCAACAACATGTAGTTTAACTATGTCTGATGAGTATAGCCTACATAAGAAACATTCCAAAACCAATACTTTGTTTCACACTTTTCAAATTACACTCTCCACAAATCAAAATTCAGAAAGAAAAACTCATAGAAAAGCATATGATTTAATCTCTTGCTTAGGTGACTAATTTGTTCATTGTTAGCTCATGAAAGGGAAAGATGAACTTTGACTTGATCTCCTAGAGAAACTATACTAACAATAATTAACACTCTGCATATTTAAAAGAAAACTCAATCAATCTTAGAAGAAATACCAAGCAGAGTAAAACACTCCATTATAGGTGCATGTAGGGTGTGAGATGCAGGTCTTGATTGTACATGAGTTTGCAAGATGTAGTCTAATAAATTCTGGAATAAAATGCTAAGTGTGGTGGAATACTCAATTATAGACTCATGTATGGTGAAAGATGGAGATCCAACTGTTCCTGTACTGCCACACTTTGTAATAAATTCTAATAGTGAAATCAAAATAAAATAACATGAAGTCAAAATAGCAAGTACGAGAAATAAAAATATATACTAATAATTTACAATGATCTTACCAAGATGGATCGGTGGGCCCTTTCTGATGCCAACATGGAATCTTTTAGATTAGCAGATGCTAAATTTTAAAAGACACACATGATCATTGAAATCAAACTTACATTAATCTTCAACAAGTAAATTTACAAAAAGAGTCTCTTCAGAAATCTAATTTGCAGCATAACAATTCATTCCCCTTCCTCATACCTATGAGGTCTTATTTATACATAAAATCCATGGAGGAATGTATGAAACCAAATCCTCAAACTCAGATTTTTTTTTTTTACAATTTTAGGATAAAGCCAAAAAATCTGGGTTTTTCATCAATTTTGGCAGATTCAAGTTAGAGATCCACCCATATGTTCTACAAAAAATCAAATTTTGGAAAAGTTCTCATGTGGTAGCCAATTTTCCACATTCTAGACAAAACCCATTTCGTATAATTTATAGATCTGATACCAATTACACAAAAATCAAGGCGCAAGTTGGAAGTTTGAGATTTTTGCTATTTTTTGCAGAATCATTCCCTCTGAGCTAGAGGTCCACACGTGTGAGTTGGGTGAATTATTCCTCACTTATCTTCATGTAGACATCGTTTTGGAAAAAAACACATGTCCTCAATTTTCCTCTATAAGCTTTCCAAAATTTCGAACTATATCTAGTATTGGATGAGCATTGTTGGCCCTTGGGTATGGACTAAGGAAGAAAAGCAAGGAAAAAGGAAGAGAAAAGACAAAATTTGAACTGCGTGGAAGACACACTGACTGATATCAAGTCGAAGTGACCAAATAAGTAGAAAAGAAGGAGAAAATTACAGGAGAATGAGTCGTTGGATGAGAAGATTGAGGACAATAGATCAGCAAGGAAGATGGATCGTGGACAACTCAGCAAGCAGAAAAATCCACCAATGGATTCTTTGGAGCACCTCACAAGAAAGAAGGAAAGATAGGCTAGCGAAGCCCTGAAAATGAGGGTCAATTTGACCTAGGGTTTTAGACACCTAGGGTTTTTGTACTTACGGTTTTGACACCTAGGTTTCGACCTAAGGTTGTTCGAGAGTCATTGTAATATATGAATAAAGGTCAAGAGGACCTGGGATAGGTTCAATTATGTATGATGAGTGATTGTTGTTATTGTTGGGAGAGAAGTATTATGTGAAGAGAGAGGTTTGTGTTGTAAGATCTTCAGTTGGGTGTGAAGATCAACTCTATAGCTGGGTGCATAGGGAAGGGAGAGAAGGAGAGAAAGAAAGAGAGAACTACAAGCTAAGAGTGTAGATAGAATTGTATTATTTCATTTAATATATTATAAAACACAGTTCTGTGGACGTATCCCTAGGGAGAGGGTGAACCACGTATATCCTATTGTTGTGTGTGAATTATGTTGTGTTCTTCTGGTCTCTGATATACTGTTAATGCAATATTGTGTTAGATATGAGGTATAGTTAGTGCAGTAGGATTAAGAAAGATAAAGAATAACTAGATCTATGTGAGAGTGTTGCCCTGGATCCACTTTGCATTTCCTCTAGTTGTAGACACTTATGTCCTGCAACCCCCTATAGCTACTTCGGCTGAGACTGCATCTGCTTCGTAGGTGTTGTTGAAAGGGCTAGTAGTTAGGTCTTGTTAGTGTGTTGTTAGAGCTAAACCCTGGGTCTGCCCATGTGCCAACAAATGGTTCTGTTGTCGGGACCAAAATCTTCTTGAGGGAATGTCAAGGTGGTTTCCATCAAAGATAGAGATTCAAAAGTGGATAGAAGAACAAGAGAATGACTTCGCAGAAGATCAGAATAAGAACCCTAATATTAGCATAGAAGACTAGTTGGGAAGGTATATCTTTACTGATATACATGAAATTTTCTTTGGAAGAATTCACAAGGAGCTATACAAGTGGTTAGCCAGGTTAGAAGATACCCAGTTTGAGATCATATTTAGACCACCTGTGGTTTGGACATCAGTGTTGATCAAGAAGGTCAAGAGAGTTGATAACGTCGTGTCAAGAGTAGTAGATCACTGGTTTGATAGCACCATTAGAGGGTACATCACTCAGTTTTCTATTGACAGAGTAGAGTCATATAGCTAGGTAGAGAGATATTTCTTTAAGGGACCGAGAGGAAAATTTTTACATTTTCTGAAGTTTAAGATCAACATGTTATTGCATGAGAAGAACATATTGAAAATACAGTAGTTGTTCATATTGAAAATCTAATGTTCAAGAATTCAGACAACAACAACGACACAAAGGTTGGGCATACGTGAAGTGGGAGAATCTTCAGAAAAATTCCTCTAGTGGACTTGTTTGAGAATAATCATGAACCACCAGCATAGGAAGAAGGGTTTTACAGTGGAGAAGAAGAAGAGTTATTGAACGAGGAACATTCAGGGTCTGTCGGGCCAGAAGAAGAGAATACTGAAGAATCTCGCCGAGAAGAATCAGAAACTTCAAGAACTGTACCGATTTTCGAAGTAAGTACTATTAATCCTCTTATTGTTTCAACAAAATTAAGTAACCAGAGTAATAAGAGTAGCTAGAGTCATCAGAGCACTCAGAGAACTGTTACAATCAATTCAGTACATACTCAGTCAGAAAACCCAGGAAGATCTATGGCATATGAGATGAGGTTACCCACCTTTAGGGGAGACAGATCTAAAGATCCTGATCAACACTGATTTCTATGTGAGGTTGTATGGAGTATTAAGAATGTCAACGATGAAGATGTTAAGAGATATCAGTTTAGTACTACCCTGAGAGACCGCGCACTGAGCTGGTACATGAAGTTCATCCAAGGAGTTGTCCAACTGAAACTGCTGAACGAGATCAAGACTGCGTTGATTTCAGAATTCAAGAAACCCAAGTTGGAGTTGTAGTGCATCACAGAGTTGAAAGAAATCAAGAAGAAAGTAACTGAACCTGTTTGGGATTTTGATCAGAGGTTTAAGACACTGACATGTCATTTGATTTTTCATATTCCATATGAATAGAATAAGGAATGGTTCATTTCTTCCCTCTTACCACACATCAGAGTCCCTCTAATGCAGCAGAAGATTGCTTCACACAATGAGGCACTAGAGATCGCTATGAAACTAGAATAAGCCCCTATGGGAGAGTCCAGCTCAGGTATGAGTCAAATTTTGAGACAGTTAACTAGCCTATCTTTGCAAGTCGAAGACATGAAGAAGGACAAGGGAAAAGATAAGAGAGAATACATATGGTGTATCAGATGCAAATAAGAAGGCCACGATAAGGAGCATTGTCCCCTATTCCATGAATACATGGCATCTGGAGATTTGAGCCCCTTGAATCAGGTTACTCTACCTTAGTGTGAGGTATGTAGAAATAGACATTGCCCTGGTGAATGCTATTACATGCAAAAATATGTCTAGACACCTATGAATCTTTACTACACATTCTGTAAATCTGTGGGTCATGATAAGAAGGATTGTAGAGCTTATGATCTCTTGCATGAAATATCAAGAGATACATATAGGATCCAAGGCAAAGTACAATAAGAAGGAAATAATACGCAGTTTAATTCCCCGGGAAGAGGAAACTTCAACTCGCATGGTGGATTCAGAGGACAAGGACGAGGAGGAGGCATGGGATGAGTTCGAGGTCAGATCATTTGTTATAACTATGCATAGCCAGGTCACTTGGCAAGGGACTGTCAGAACCCTTGTACCGCTTATAGTTACTGCAACTCATTTGAGCATGTCATAGAAGATTGTCCTATGTTGTTAGCCAAACTTGAGGAAAGACGAGGAGGGAAACAACAAGTAAAACTAATCTCAACAGAACCTCGTGGAGTGGATCCTAGAGTCATCGTTATCACTTGAGGAGGTGCTACTACAGGAGAAGACAGGGTGACTCCAGGGAATATTATAGAAGAATCAAGAGTTAGAAGAGTTGCGGAGAAGACACAGGAGTTTGATCCAAAGAAAGAGAAGAAGACATTTGAAGAGGCAAGAAAAGAGTTTGGAAGAGATCATGCTTCTTCATCAAAGGCACAGCTAGAAGTGAGAGAATGTGGAAAAGGAAAAGAGGTAAGAAAACTTATGGAATTCTTATGTACTTGCATTAATTTGATTACAGATGAAAAATCCATTCAAGAACTACAAAATCTTATCAGAAAGTATGAGCTAGGAAAGGTGGATCCACTACTGAATAGAGCAGTACATCAAGTATCTAAAAAGAGAAGGATAAATAAGGAGTTGCATCTGAATGCTCAGATTGGAGATTATGATATAGATTATGTGGTCCTTGACTTAGGGTCGGAGGTCAATGTTATGACGAAGTAGACCTGGGCACTGATGGGAAACCTAAGTTGATCTATTCCCCCATCTGTCTTAGGATGGCCAATCAGCAGGCTATGAGCCCCTTTGGAAGACTAGAACATGTCCCTGTGGACATCGACGGGGTGAAAATGTTTGTAGACTTTGAAGTAATTGAGATAGTTGATGATAGTTGTCCTTATCCCACATTGTTAGGAATTGATTGGGCTTTCAATAATTCTACTGTATTTGACTTGAAGAAAAGAAGAATGATGTTTGAAAGTGATGGCCTTAGGGTCATCACACCTCTGGACCCTGATGAAGGTCACAGATACACAGATCCCATCAAAGAAGAATACCATGCATATGAGCTAGAGAATAGATACAAATTGACTGCAAGACAATAGGATTACATTAATCCTATAGCAGATGGGAATTTAAGCTAGAGAAGTGAAAGCACATGTTCATCAGACTCAAAAGAAGCACTAGAGAAATGGAAAAACAAAATGTACAATTTTTTTACGCGACGATGTGCTAGATTAACTAGAGAAGTTCGTTGGATCGACACAACAGTAAGTAATTTTCCCACCTTTGATGGTTTGAACCAGTACAACAAAGACTGTTGGCACTAGACGAGGCCTTGAAAGCAATTCTAGCAACATGGTGGGGAGCACATAAGTAGAACATCGCGGACTGGGTGAAATGTCGCACTCTGATAACAATGTTCTTCTCATATCAAATGGAAGGATGTGAAGTGAGATACACAGGTCAAAGATGTATGAAAGACCATGTGTGAAGCTATGAGGAGGCCTGGAGTGGAATTCCTCAGGAGTAGTGGGTTCATAAATTCATTGACACACTCGATACAATGCCTATCAATTGGTATCTTCAAGTGGAACTGCGCCTCACCACTACAGATTTTCAAGGTATGACTCAGAATTTTGTAGCTACATTTTTATTTGAAAGCCAACACCCTATGGTAGATCAAGCTTTATGAGTTGTGAGACAGAAAGTATTTGAGGAGGCGCCCAACCTCCCTTCACAGCAAGATGAGGATGAATGGATTTCACCTCTTCAGAAACTACAGGGATGCTACAATATCAATGATGATGAAGACGATGATCCTAGGAATGTCAACATCGCAGAAATAGAAGGACAAAGAGATATAGAAGGACTAGGAGTCGAACTACCTTTTATTGGACAGCCGATTAAAATCAAGAAAGTGAATATTGGGATAGAGAAAGAACCTAATCTTGCTAATGTTGGAGATTATTGGGATGATGCCACCATTGATAAGATCACGGAATTGTTGCATGAATATCAGGACTTGTTCCCAACCAAGTTCACTGATATGAAGGGCATAAAAGGGCCCATGGGGGAGATGAATATTCCCTTGAAACCATATGTAAGACCAGTCAAACAGAGACCCTATAGATTGAATCCCAGATATAAGGAGAAAGTGAAGATTGAATTAGACAGAATGATGGAAGAAGGAATCATAGAACCCGTTGAAGAGCCAAAATGGATTAGTCCTATGGTGGTTCAAGATAAGAAAATAGGAGAGATCAGAATCTATGTAGACTTGAGGAAATTGAATGATGCATGTCTACATGATCCATTCCCTACCCTGTTTACCGACGAAGTGTTATATAATGTGGGAGGACAAGAAGTCTAATCCTTCACCGATGGATTTTTAGGTTATCACCAGATCGGGATTGCCAATGAATATCGCCATAAGACCACATTTTCAACAAAATGGGGATCCTACCAATACACAATGATTCCTTTTGGATTGAAGAATGCACCAACCATCTTTTCTAGGGTGGTGGTCGAAGCATTCAAGGAGTTTTTACATCAATTCCTGGAAACCTATTTTGATGACTGGACTATGTTTAGTTTATTGCAAAACCATATTGAATGCTTAAGACTAATGTTGGATAAGTGCATGCAATGTCAGATTTCCCTAAATATGAAGAAATGCATTTTATTTTCACCCTTTGGAGTATTGTTGGGCCATATTGTGTGTAAGCAGGGGTTGCTGGTAGATTTGTCCAAGATTTCCATTATTATTGATCTACCCCCTCCTACTTCAGTCAGACAGCTACGTACTGCGTTGGGACATACCAGATACTACAGGAAGTTCATTAAGGGCTATGCACAAATTATCAGTTTCACTGGATAGAAGAATTCTAGCAGAGCTTCGACACACTGAAACAAAAAATGATTATTGCACCTATTCTAGTTTTTCTAGATTGGAGTAAGGAATTTCATGTGCAAGTCAATGCATATTCTATTGCATTAGTAGCAGTGTTATCACAACCAAGAGCAGGAGATATCGACCATCTATTAGCCTTTGCTAGCAGGAATCTCTCAACAGCTGAGATAAATTACACTACCACTGAGAGAGAAGGATTAGACATGGTGTATGTGCTACATGAGTTTTTCCACTACTTATTGTAAGGACACTTTAATATGTTCACTGGTCACTCTGCACTAAAATACCTAGTCAACAAGCTAGTGTTGGGGGTGAGGACATGCAGATGGCTTCTAATATTTTAGGAATATGATTTTGAAATTGTGGTAAAGCCAGGAAGGATGAACAAGGGACCTAACCACTTGTCTATGTTGGAACATGGAGAGGAACCTACTAGTTTGGAGGATACACTGCCAGATGCACAGTTGTTGGCCATCAGGAAGGTTGATGATCACTTCCCAAGATAGTTCATTTCTTCTCAATGGGAATAACACCTCACGAATACACAGTCATTCAAAAGAAACAGTTGGTAGTGTGTGCTGCAGATTTTTCACTTATAGATGGACAACTATATAAGATGGGACCTGACGAGATCCTAAGGAGATGTGTTATGGAAGCAGAATGACCACTAATTCTGGCAGAAGCACATGAAGTCGTCGCAACAGGACACTACGCAAGAAAATAAATAGCGCAGAAGGTTCTGACAGCTGGCCTCTGGTGGCCCACTTTACACAGAGATGCTAAAGAATACTACAGAGCCTGCAATGTGTGCCAAAGAGTTGGGAAACCTTCCAGAAGAGATGAAATTCCTTTAGCACCCTAGATAACCTTACAGGAATTTGATAAATGTCCCATTGACTTTGTGGGACCTATCAACCCACCAAGGAAGCACACAAGAGCTAGATACATCATCACTGCGATAGAGTATTTGACCAAATGGGCAGAAGCAAGAGCAGTCAAGGACTGTAGTGAAACTACAGCTACGCGATTCATATTTGATGACATCATAAAAAGGTTTGGATGCCCAAAGATCCTTATGAGTGATCAAGGTACACATTTTATTAATAAGACTATTGAAGCCTTGACTCAGTAATTTGAATTTCATCATCAGAAGAGCACCCCATACCACCCACAGACGAACGGTACAATTGAGGCCTTCAACAAGATCTTGGAAACTGCACTGATGAAGATTTGCAGTGTGAACAAAGATCACTGGGATTTTAGAGTACCAGTTGTGTTATGGGCCTATAGAACCCCTTGTAAGAAGTTGACAATGAAAACTCCATTTAAGTTGGTTTATGGTCTAGAAGTGATGGTGCCCATGGAATACTTAGTTCCTAGCTTGATTATTGCAATGTTCACAGATATGGATGACACTGGCACACTGCAAGACAAACTTGTGTAGTTGGTAGAGCTCGAGGAAGACAGATTTATTGCAGGATTCCATCAACAGGTACAGAAGGAACGAGAAAAGGCCTATCATGATAGGCACATCAAGAAGAAATCCTTCAAGCAAGGAGATCTGGTATTAGTATATGGCAGCAAGTTCATGAAGCATCCAGTGAAATTCAAAACACATTGGCTAGGAACATATGAGGTGGCCTATGTTATAGAAGGAGGAGTTGTGCAGCTGAAGACTTTGAATGGAGAATGGAAGGAAGGATTGGTGAATGGGAGCTGGTTGAAATTGTACTATGACAACCAGTTGCCTTGCAGCTCTTGATAGAAGAAAAAGGAGAAGGGTCTAGGTACCAGGTGTAGTTGAAATTGGGTACCAGACACAGAAAAGATAGTCTGCACACATTGGGGAGGAATGGAGCCAAAAGCACAGGCTACATTGCGCAGTCTGAAGTTGAAGAAAAGAAGAAGGTTTAGATAAAAGTGCCTTGGGATGAGTCATAGGTGAGTGTTGGGGGCCTGTTGGCCCTTGGGTATGGACTAAGGAAGAGAAAACATGAAATGTGAACTGCACGGAAGACACACTGATTGAGATCAGGTCGAAGTGACCAAAGAAGTAGAAAAGAAGGAGAAAAGTACGGGAGAATGAGACATTGGACAAGAGTATCAAGGACAACAAATCAGCAAGGAAGATGGATCATGGATGACTCAGCAAGCAGAAAAATCCACCAATGGATGCTTTGGATCACTTCACAAGAAATAAGGAAAGACGGGCTGGTGAAGCCCTGAAAATATGGGTCAAGTTGATCTAGGGTTTTAGACACCTAGGTTTTTATATTTAGGGTTTTGAAACCTAAGTTTCGGCCTAAGGTTTTTCGAGAGTCATTATAATGTATAAATAAAGGTCAATAGGACCTGGGATAGGTTCAATTATGTATGATGAGTGATTGTTGTTATTGTTGGGAGAGAAGTATTATGTGGAGAGAGAGGTATGTGTTGTAAGATCTTCAACTGGGTGCGAAGATAAAATGTTCATATGGGTGCGCAGTGAAGGGAGAGAAGGAGAGAAAGAAAGAGATATCTGCAAGATAAGAGTGCAGATAGAACTGTATGCTTTCATTTAATATATTATAAAGCGCAGTTCTGTGGATGTAACCCTAGGGAGTGGGTGAACCACATATATCCTATTGTTGTGTGTGATTGATGTTGTGTTCTTCTAGTCTCTGATATACTGTTAATGCAATATTGTGTTATATCTGAGGTATAGTTCACACAGTAGGCTTAAGAAAGATAAATTATAACTAGATCTGTGTGAGAGTGTTTCCACGAATCCACTTTCCATTTCCTCTGGTTGTAGACACATGTGTCCTGCAACCCCCTATAGCTACTTCGGGTGAGATTGCATCTACTTCACAGTTGTTGCCTAAAGGACCAGTAGTTATGGCTTGTTGGTGCATTGTTAGATCTGAACCCTAGGTCTGCCCATGTTCCAGCAAGCACAACATTGGTACCGGATGAGCACAACATTGGTACTAGACGAGCTGAGTACTGGATGAACATTGTAACAAGGACCAGATGAATAGGGGTTGTTTTCATAAGGTCTTCTTAGATCATTCAAAGTAATTATATAGATTTAAACATCAAATATTCAATCCAAATCATTAATAAATCATCATAAATCATTATTAAACATAAGTTACTTCATATGTACACAATAATTGCTAAATGACATGTCTGCTAAGTAAAATTGGCAAAGAGTGCATATGTATTAAGTAAAATTGGTCAAGATATGGGACAAGATAAGGCAATTGGAGGTGACAAAAAGGAGGCTCAACAATACCTTTATTTTTTGTGCAACATACACAACCATTGAAATACACGAGAATCTTTGAACTGGCATGCAAAACCATCTAACCAAATCCAATGTTGACCCATCAGTATGTTCTTCTCCTTAAGGTCATTCTAGAACAAATGAAAACGATTTTATACATAGACTAAGTCATGGCACCGATCATCACTTATGTAGAAGTGATACTCTTTCAATATAACTCTATTTTGTTCATTACTATCTGGTCCATGCATGTATGTGATATGTACCATTATGTTGACCTTGTTTGAGAGATAATATTGGATTTGAATCTCATTTTACAGTTGAAGGGCATATTTCTCAGAAAAATCAACCACTGATAACATAGTACTAACATGAAATGTATCTATGCATATTCTAAAATGTTCATCCTTCTATCGAGCCAC
>ML804498.1:275296-286368 GCA_009831015.1 Picea engelmannii | reverse complement strand
GAAGCTGCACACAAACATCCAACAAATATCATGACATGTTTCAAAACCCAAGGCAGACATACCTATGCTTGGGTGATCAAGACTTGCAAGATATGGCTGCCATAAAATACACTGCGGATCCATAATTGTATTGATAAAATGGTATAGGCATCGGGGATACAATGTGGATCTATACTTTGATGACCTGGATTGATCGTAGCCACAAAGAATACACAGTGGATCTACGAGATGACAAGACATAGCCATGACCAATACAAAGTGGATCTATGCAATAGTGTATGTATCACTCGTCCAAGAGAAACTCCTTCGCAACCTGGGCAAAGTATATATTAAAGTGATCACTCAACCCAGGGTCTTCTTACCAATCCCAATGTGGTACGATTATAACCATGTGAATAGATGTCCTGATGTCGAACATGGCAGAAGCCACTTGATTACCGGTTAGTGGTGTGAACCGTTAACAAGTGTGAGGGAGATCACCATTAATGTCAATGATTTCCAAGGTACCCTAGTACATCCCAACAAATGTGAATGGATGAGATAGAGTCGAACATCCATGGAATCATTCGATCAGAGGTCAATGATGTACACCTACTGTCGAATGTGAGGAGGCCTAACATTGAGGCATGTAGGTCCCAAAGTACTAACTGGTTTCTAAGCCTAATTCCCGGATAATGTGTTGAGGTCGATAGGAATAAGCTCGTCGAAGGAGGGCCTTGATATATCCCCCATCAATGACACGAAACGGACATAGAGATGTAATTGGTGGATCAAAAGGACATGGACTGACATGGGTTCTGAGGCAAGATATTTGGGATGGCTGACTATAGAGGTGGGTACTTCCCTTGAACACTAAGGCACCACAGTAGAAACATGACATGGACCAAAACTTGATGATGCAGTGGATGTTGTGACTTGCGTTAGGTGATCCAAAGGAGTGAAAGAAACTCAAAGGATTGGCTCAGTGCAGATGTTCAATGGGTTATAATGCGTGCATATGAAAAAGTGTCGTGTTCAAGGGCAACTCTAAAAACTGCTTGATAAGGTTCTCAAGAGACTTCTTGGCTTTCTTCTTTCAAATTTTCCCCCATCCAGATAGATGAGTACCTCTTTTTGATTTAATGAGCTCGAGGAGGATAACACATGCTCGATATAACTCACCTTCGATAAGTTCCTCTTCCTTTGTTTAATGAAATGGAAGAAGTAAGGGTTCGATCCCGTATGGGCTTGTCGATGTGTGCTTTAGCGAGTCCAAAGACAGAAAACTTGAAGGTTTTTCAGGATTATAGAGTTTGGAAAAATAGTTAAAAGAGAACTCTCTCAGTTCCTTTTTCGTACAGTAGTCTGACAAGACCGAAAAAGAGATAAACTATCGCTTGAAAGACGCCCTTTCTAACCTTTTAACGAGTGTGAAAGGAAGCAAGGTCACTCGACAATCTTTTCATATTTAGAGAGTCTGAAAAGGGTTTAAAGATGACTCCAGGGGGGCTCCTTTTTCGTGTGTCGATGCGGGTCCGAAAAAGAGATAAAAGTCTACCCGGTGCGTTTTCATATTCTCGAGCTTGAGAACGAACCAAGACTATGCTCATAAGTGTGACAAGGTAAATAACCCATCAGAACTGCCAGGAAACCTGCGATGTCAAAACTACAAACCAGGGGTTTAGTGAAGCCATTATATTGTTAGAGAAACCCACAAATGACCATACCTTATAAAAAATGGAAATTTATAAATAGAAATACAATGAAAATTCCATTTACCATTTCATTTTGCACAAGGATTTTGGAGTAGTGGAGATTCTTATTTTGAAGGTGGATCTTGTTTCACTTACTACCGGAGCTACGGTTGACCGTTTTTCTTGTCGTTCAGACCAGGTAGATCTTCATCTCTCCTTATTTCAATTACATGGTTCAATATTCATTTTCATGGCAGCATTTAATTCAAAAATTGAATCCCTAAGTTGCCCCAAAAAGATCAAAATCGGCCTCTTTTAAAAATGATGGAAAAAGGGGATTCCTTTTGAAAAAATGTTTTAGAAGGTGATGGACAAGATGCCAATGCCTCAATAGCTAAGTGGATGGGTCATTTTTGGAAAAGAACCCATGAGAAATTCTCATATATGCCCACGCAGCCATAAAGAAATCGTTTGGATTTAAAATGTTTCATTGTTGTATGATGAACATTGAATGGATAAGAGAGGGCGTGATGATTGTAAGAGAGGGTGTGGTCTCTTTAAATAAGGTGGGCATTAGCTTCTATGTTTTTAGATTGCTTTTGAAAATTGCCAAAATTGCCAAAACGTTGAAATAATGAAATTCTTTATTCTTTTTGTTTTGTAGGTGACTTTGGTGAACATGATCGAGTGGAAAGAACAAGAACGTGAGATTGATGACTTGGCTGCCTTACAAAGTCCTTGCACATGGGCCGCATTGCGAGCTTGTGGCTTACTAAAATTCTTCAAATTGCGAAAAAATGAAGAAGAAGATTTTGTTGCTTGAGCACATGATCGGCCTATGGGATGTTGCAGAGAAAGGATTATGGATTGGCACACAGCTTCTAACCATCAAGTTAGAAGACGTGTATTTCCTGACTGGCCTCTCAAAAAGAGGAGTTCCCATATCTTTTTCTGGGCAGAGGGCGCTACCTGAACAAGTGGGCGTGTATCTGGCACGTCATTGCATTCTAGGAGCAAGACTGGTAGGGGGTAGAATCCCTATCAAGGATATCCGAGAGCTACCCCTCCGGTCCATTTTGTTTGACATCACGAGCGTGACAGGAAGTAATAGCTCTCATTTGGCATCAAGATCGCAAGTGGCTTATGGTGTTAAGTGTTTGGAACCAACACTGTTCAACTGGAGTGCAGGGTTCCTTCGAAATGTGAAGGAACAGGTTTCACGGTGCAGGATGGGACAAAAATAGTTTGGTTATGGCTCTTTTCTGGTCTCATTTTTCTTAGAGTGCATCCCCCATATGCAGCCTCAGATAGCACTGGCAGTGCAACCAGTGGACGAACCAAGGATGGAGAGGTGGACTAGTCTTTCTCCGAGGCTAGTAGCGGAGTCAGAGTTCCATTTCACTGGCGATTTCTTTGCTTGGCTGAGACGACAGTATCTCTGGATAGAAGACTTCCTGTATGATGAGGTAGATTTCCACGGGAGCATGGATTTTATTTTACCCACGGGGGAAGACTGGGATGTGTCAGGTAAGAGACTGAGCCATACCTTGTCTAGTTTTGGTTTTTTTAAGTTTTTAATGTATATGTATTTTTTTTGGGTATATAGAAGAGTTTTTAAGATATGTATTGTTTTCAACATGCAAATAAGGGAACAGTGTGCCCGACCAATATACCGATACCAGGACGTCGTGGGGGTGCTCCGATTCTAGTGAATCTGGGAGTACCAGTGATAGGTCTCCGGAAGGTTGAAAGAAACCTCCAACTCCTCACGATGGGCATTCCTCCTCTACGGAGGGGAGAAGTGCCTTTACATCTGTAGAGGCACACTGTGGGAGTGCCAGAGAATGTCAATTCTCTTTTGAGATGCATAGTGCATGCAGTGATGTGCTACTCACAGCACAATGCAGGGAGATTAGAGTCTCTCTGGTGATCATATTTTTGTATGCCCTATCAGGAGATGTTGTAGGGGTTTAAAGACCCAAGATTTTTCTCTTCTACATACTTTTTGATGTAATCAAAACATTCCAGTCACGCCATATATATATATACAGTTCTGAGTTTTTATAGTGCCAAATGATTTGTACATGATGATGTCTGTGATGTGTTTTAATTTACATGTGATGTACAATTTTGCTTTCCTTAAATCTTATATGTGGGCGAGATACCGATCCATGATGTAATTAACTAACAAATCCGAAACATTGTTGAGTTCTCTTGGAATGTGTCTATATTTAATGTAATCAAACATTCGTTCAAGACGATGAACTTGCAGGTGGAGACATAGCAGGATAGGACTACAGATAGCGTAGATATGGTTGAGTTGATAGACCATGAGTTGGGAGTCTAAGTAAACAATGATGCGAGAGATACTTAGGGAGGAGGCTTGGATCAACAGTCCGATGACAGCGTGATATTCTACCATGTTGTTGGTTTTTGGTCCTAAGCAGATACCTCCTGAACTCACCACCTCGTCAAATTGGTAAATAACCCATGTTGCCGAAGCAATGTTCCAGGTATGTCGACTAGCGCCATCCGCAAACCTGAAAAATATAGGAAAGGAAGACATCATCTGCGCATGAAAACACAAACACAGTCATGAGTGGAAACAGTAAAGACTCGAGCACGCGAAATAAATAGACACACCAAACTAAAATAAAATAATGTAAAAAGTACACATGCTGGGTAATCTAAGCATAGTATTTTTTAAGGTAAAGCCCGTTTCGGGGCTCTCCCAGAGAAATTCCATCATGATCTAATAATTCGTAGGCACCTCTGTATAGGACACACTTCACGATGTAAGGACCGTGCCATAGAGGTTCTAACTTACCTGTCCCCAATTTATCGTGAGCTTGGTCATAAACGAGGACTAAGTCTCCTTCTGCAAAAGTCCGAGGGTGGATGAATTTGTCGTATTGAATCTTAATTCGTTTCTGATGTGCCTCATTAATGAGAGCAGCATCACGATGTGTTTTGTCCAGCTTGGATAGGTATAAGAAGCGTTCTTCTTCAGCAGAAGTATGGGGTAGGAGTTCTACTTTGAGTTTCAGTGATGGAATCTCACACTTGATTGGTAGAACGGATTCGATGCCATACACCAACTGGAAAGGAGTAAATCCAGTTGAGGTTTTCACAGAAGTGCGATAAGCCCAGAGAGTGGAGAAAAGTTGTAGATGCCACGATGTCTTGTTTTCCCCTACCATGCATTGGATCATGGGTTTTAGGACTTTGTTGATGGCCTCAACTTGTCCGTTGCCCTGAGGGTAGTAAGGGGATGAGTTTTCATGGAAAAAGCCCAATTTGACATGTAGTTCGCTCATCATCTAGTTCTTGAAGTGTGCACCATGATCAGTGACAATGGAAAATGGTACACCAAAACAAGTTATGATGTGGTTGAAAAGAAACAGAGTTGCAGTACAACCATCATTCAGGAAGGTAGGCATAGCCTCATCCCATTTTGTGAAGTAGTCGATGGCGACGATTATATAATCGTGCCCCCCGAATGAGGTAGGCTTACACTGCATGAAATCGATACCCCACTTGGTGAAGGGGCCGATGGCGATAATGGGGTGCAACGCAGTAGGGTGGGTGTGTGCCTTCTTGTTAAAGACTTGGCAGGGTGGGCATTTGTTGACTGCCTCGATACAATCTTTTAAAATTGAGGGCCAAAAGTAGTCGGCACGTAGGATTTTTTGGGCTATGGCCATCCCAGAAAGGTGACCGCCATAGGAACCAAGGTGACAATCATTCAAAACGCATTCAGCCTCCTTGTGAACCAGACATCGTCGAAGGATAGTGTCAATCCCACGGCAATACAAAGTGTCGCCAATCATAAGATAACGACGAGAATGGTGGCAAATACGTCGACGCTCTTTGCGAGAAATGTTAGGCTGAAAATGTTGGGTTTGAAGGTAAAGGAAAATGTCTCCGTACCAAGGATCAAAGGTGCTGATGAGGAAGAGAGATTCATCGAGGAGAGAATATCTAGGTTCGATGTCTTCATCGGCATGAGGGAGAGCATAGATGAGCTCTACAAACACCAGGGACTTTTTGCCTTTGGACTTCATAAATTCGAGATCGAATTCCTGAAGGATGATGATCCATTTGGAATATTTTCCCCCAAGTACTTGACGTGTCAAGACGTGGTACATGGGGTTGGAGTCCACGATCACCGTGATGGTGCGTAATAAGATGTAATGGCAGAATCTCTGGACAACGGTCACCGCTGCCAGAGCCAGTTTATCTACATGTGAATATCAGAGTTCGGGTCCAGATAGACTCTTTCTCAGGTAATAAATCACATGTTCTTCACCGTTGGGATCCTCCTGAACTAACACCATTGCAATAGTGGAAGTGGAGGCGGCCAAGTAAAGGATGCAATCCTTTGTATACACTGGAGGGTGAAACAAAGGTGCATGGGTCAAGGCGTGCTTGAGAGCATCGAATGACCATTGGGCGGTGTCATCCCAGATGAAAGGGGTGTTCTTTTGTAGTAACCACATAAATCCTTTAGTTATTTCGGCATAGTTGTAGATGAAACGGTGAAGGAAGTTTGATTTGCCTTGCAAACTTTGGGGTTGGGTTAAATTGGTAGGTGGGGGTAAGGCTAGAATGGCCTTAATATTTAAGGGATCCACCCTGATCCCGTCTTTGGAGACAATGAAACCAAGGAGTCGACCGGATTCGACAGCAAAAATGCACTTATGTGGTTTCAATCGAATACGGTAGAACCGACATCAAAGAAAAATCGCCTGTAAGTGATCAATGTGATTGGATCGATTGGATGAGTGGGAGGGTAAATCGTTGAGGTAAGGCTTTGCGATATGCTTGATATCGTGGAAAGCGTACGACATGGCCCATTGGAAAGTAGCACCAACATTTTTAAGGCCAAAAGGTAGCTTTCGATAGGCGAAAGTACCCCATGGGCAGATAAAGGCTGTCTTATGTTGATCAGAAGGTAAGATTTCAATCTGGTTATACCCAGAAAAGCCATCCATGAAAGAGAAGATTACGCTCCCTGCGCAATTATCGATAATTTGGTCGATGAAGGGCGTAGGGTAGTTGTCTTTGGGACAAGCTTTGTTGAGATCCCGATAGTCAACACAAACACAGATGGTCCCTTGTTTTTTGGAAACCGGAACAAGGTTGGAGACCCATTCTGTCAAAGGGAAGAGATATATAAATCCATATTTTAGAAGTTTCTCAACTTCTTCCTTTATAGCTACGATTTTCTTGGGATGAACTGGGCGAAGTTTTTGTCGAATAGGTTTCGCATCAGGGTAAGTCTTGATTTCGTGTACAATGATTGAAGGGTCGATCCCTGGCATTTCCTCGTAGCTCCATGAGAAGACATCATGGAATTCTTTAAACAAAGCGGTGTAAGAGACCACTTCTTCGAGTGTGCAATGAGCACCAAGGTTAATGTTTTCCACGACACCTTCTTTGATCAAAATATCAATAACGATCGTAGTAGATATGTTACCCATATTCCCCTCAAAAAGAGTATCTTGTGTGAGGATAGGAGATTGCGGAGCATTGGTAACATCGAGAGGAAAGATAGAGTGTATGTCTTGGTGAATTTCTTCCAAAGGTGAAAGAAAAGAGGATCGATGATGGTTATCATCCCAAGGTAGATCGTCAATGCTAAGCATTTCCATAATAGATTCGTCAGAAGGGAAAATTTAGGAAATGTAATTGACGACAGATGATAGGGAATCCAACCATGAGGGCATCGAGTAGGCATCAGGTGCCAATAAATGTGGGTTGTTTGGAGAGGGAGAGACAGATTGAATAGCTACGTATGCGGCCTCGGCTGGGTTGAGTGGCATAGTGTCACCGAGCACATCAAATTCCAGAGGACTAGGTACAATCCAAGGATCAGATGATTCCAAGGATTGATAAGTCATAGTCGAGATCATATTGACAACGGAAATATGATGCACGGTATGTGGAAGTGGTGTAGGGAAAGTACCCATAAGGATAGAATATTTCAACAAGCCAACACCAATGCTTTCATATGTAACTGGGTGGTCTCCCAAAAAAGGAATGTTGTTGGTGACAGAGACGCGAACGTCGGGTGTACAGAAATTGAGTTGATTGATAGTGACAATTTTTCCTTGATGGGGGGATTGTACACATCGAAACACCGACGAGGTGACAACAATCATAGCATAGAACCAACTTCTTCTGAGTAGTAGGTTGTAATCGAGGGGGGCATCGACCACCTCGACATCAACGGTAACAGTTTTGCCACCCAACTGAATGGCCAAGGATTGTAATAATCCGTGAGGATGAAAACCTTGTCCATCAAAAGCGCATAACATCATAGGGGATTTGTTAAGAGCAGGTGATTTTAATCCTTTCCAACAAGCTAAAGACATGGCACAAGTAGAGGCTCCCTCATCCAAGATAGTTCGGTGGATTTGTTGATTGTGAACAACAACATCAATTTGGAAAGCTAGTTGGTGGGAGAGACGTGGTTGGTGATCATCCAGGTTAAATGTGAGGTTATTTGATGAATCGGGATCGAAAGCGCCAATAGCAACTAAGAGCATTCTATGTTGGCTGGGACAGTGTTGTAGAACTTCCAAGGCATACATAGCACACAGTGCTTGAGCCAAATCTTCTACAATGTTGTAGTTTTAGGCAGCCCGTGAATTAGGATTGAAGGTCAATTTTCGGATGGTGATCTTAGGAGGGCGTAAAATGGAGTCAAATGAAGGTTTCTCAATCTGAAGTGGCCCGGATGGACGGTTGGCAGACAAAGGACTAACAGAATATGGTAACGGGTCCGGTACGGAACCATTAGTAGTCTTCGACTTATCAGGTTTAACTGGCATGTCATATGTTGTAGTGTGAGTGGTTATATTAACCCCATTAAACATGTAAATGTGGGCACTTGTCGAGGCCTCATCATGGGGTTGGTTGGAACTGCCCCCTGTGGTGGGGGTTTGGGCAACAAAAGATTGCTGCTGTGGAAAAGGATGAGTAAGCACAACGGGTTGTGAATTTCGCTTGAATATCTTGGCCACTTCATCGTGATCTAGACAGTCTCGAGTGTAGTGATCGTCACCACAAATGAGACATGGGAATTTCAATTTTCGTTGTGGTTGTTTTCCGGCAGCAGGAGTTTGCGGTTGATTTTTTGGTTGTTCGTTGTTATTGTTTCTCTTTGGTTTATTTCTCGTTTTCTTATTGCCCCCAAGTTGTTGTGAAGGGGTTGATTGGACCGCATTCACCTCAAAGACCTGAGTTTGAGGGGGGGTAGAAGAGGGTGCAGTCGGACTAGGAGCCACCATCGAAGCGGGTCGTTGAGTTGTTCCAGTCGACTGGGAAGTAGATTGGGTTTTGATAGAGCCAATAACTCCATCCGCGTGCGAGGCGGACGATGGTTTGGATGGATCATTAGTGGCACGGGTAGCATTGGGTATCAACTCATATAGAGTACCAGACTGTGAATACACTAAGTCTAACTACTGAGCTCGGGCAATAGCTTCTTCCTCGGTGACTACACCACCCATGGCAACATCACGAGTGATCTGGGGTAACAATGATTTAGTGAACCATTCCACTAACAATTGGTCAGGAATGACCGCTTTGATTAGCCTTCGTCGTCGTCTCCATTCATGAATATGATCGGAGATATGTACAGAGGTTGTCTAATGAAGGGAGGTCAATAGTTCATTACCAGTCTCATATCGAATAGGTAGTTGGAAGTGCGTGAGGAAGGATGTGGCGAGGGAGTTGAAGTCGTGAAAAGAGGCACGTGGTAGTTCAATATACCATTTTGTTGTGGATCTCATAAGAGTTCGTTGGAAAAGACGCAAATGTATGGAATCGTCCATGAGGGAGTTGGATGAACACCACAAATGGAAATTCATCACGTGGTTGTTTGGGTCTTCTCCAGACTTTCCGTCGAATTTTGGGATATCAGAAGGAAGTTTAGCTGCAATAGCTGGCCAAACCAGAGAATGATAAATAGGATCATTTGTTAACTGAGACAAGTCTAGAAGGTCTAGGGTTGCTAGAAAAGGTAGTTGTCGGTTAACTTGTGGGTAATGCTGGTGTGGCATGGGGACACCAGTAGGGCTGTACACTGGGTTATGCGGATAATTGTAACTAGTGGGCCCTCTTGTATGAGGTTAGTGTTGACCAGGGTACACCGGATTTGAGGCATTTTGAGAAACATGTGCAAGAGGAGGATAACTGGATGGGTTTTGAGGATTATAAGCCAGATTTGGGGTTTGTCCAAAAGGGGGGTGTTGTGGAGCTTGAGAATTGTGTCCTGCTGAGAACTGTGGGTTTCCTGGAAAAGGGATATTCCACGGATTAGGTGTGGCAGACACATTTTGTCCATATGGTTGAGGGTAGGATCTAGATTGAGGCTGCCCCCCAGCATGAGGGTGCCCCCAAAATGGACGTTGTCCTCCGGTGGGAGGATGCCCCCCAACTTGAGGTAGAGTTCCCAGAATTTGAGAACCAGACATAAATGACTAACCGGTACTGCCGAATGGGTTAAGACTACCAAGACCGGTCCCTCCGGGTTGTTGGATAGGTATGGAACTTCCCGACGTAACTTGGGTAGTAGTGGTAGCAGAAAAATTCAGTGCTCTATACCCAAAAGGGAGTGATGATGTAGGTCTCGGTGTTACGGGTGTGCCAATAGCAGCTTGGCTAACCACCGCGTTACCGGTGGGAATGGTTGGAATGTGAGGGACCATTGTAGAATGGGCTGTCTGGAGAGGGAAAGTAGATCTTGAGCCAACAGACGATGTGTTCGGACCAATGGATGGTGTGGTCATAAAGGCGGTAGCACCGGTAAAATGGTTTAGGGGTACGGTGTAGGTGATAGGTGTGTCAGCACCCATCCCTGTTCCATAAAGATCCCACACCATGCGCGGTGGACTTCGAACAATGTCTGCGGTCCAAAAGGGGTCATTGGATAAAGGGTTTTGACAAGACCCAGATGGAATGTCAGAAGGATTGACGACGACAAATTCACCAACTAAATTCAGTTGCAGGACACGACGTTCATATCCCTCCGGAATGCGAAAAGCTTCCGGAGACTCTGAAACAATTTGAAACTTCTCTAAAGGAGTGGGAACTTCTTCTTGGGAAGTTGTAGTATCTTGAGCCTTGCTTTGTTGAGGAGATTCCTTCGTAGAATGTAATGTCCCCCACCTCTTAGAGAGGTAATGAGGAGACTCAGTGGCCTGGGCACCCCCACTAGGTCATAGTCTCACACTGAAGGGGGGGAAAGGTCAAGAAGTTAAAAGTTATATTTTTAAGTTGAATTAAGAAAGGAAAAGGAAAGGAGTAAAAGATAACTCAACAGAAGAATAGAAGATTAACCCTGGGAGTTAACCTAACTCAACAGAGAATTAGAAGGAAAAGTATAAGTAA
>ML804498.1:233565-268735 GCA_009831015.1 Picea engelmannii | reverse complement strand
TCACCTTGTTCCACAGCTTGGTCTCGGGGATGAAAGACTCCTCCACACCATTCTAGTATCAGAGCCAGTTTATCGAGGGAGGTTCGATCCAGCTTATCCTGAGGGCCTAGGGCCATTCCGATAGTTGGGTTTTGTTTGCAGGGACAGGACCATCAGTTTGAGGTAGCTTCTGAAGGGTTATCATCATTCTACATTTGTCTGCAGATTGGGATGTCTGGGAGCCATAGGGGACATCCTATGATTCAGTAAAACTCAGATCTAGGGAGATCTGCTTGAGATCTGAGCCCGAAACTTCTCCCACGGGATTCTCATAGCCCGATCTATATTCTTGGAGAGTTTCATAGCAATTGGAGGCCTCCTTCATCAGGGCCGAACCTGCTAGGGTTTCAGTCATCCAGTAGGGCGCACCATTCAATGGAGATTTCATATCTACAACGATTGAGAGGGATATTGGAGATTCGGGCACCTAGGTTGTTCTCACCATCACTCGATCTATATTCTTGGAGAGTTTCAGATCATTTGGAGATCTCCTTCATCAGGGTCAAACCAGCTAGGGTTTCAGTCATCCAGTGGGGCACATCATTCAGTGGAGAATTCAAATCTACGGAGTTTGAGAGTGGATTTGGGAATTTGGACATCTGGGTTTTCCTTGCAATTGCCCGATCTATCATTTGGCATCTTTCTCGGGATGATTGGACACTTTTGGTAGCAGGGAAGAATTATTCAGGGCTTCAACATTCTATCAGGATGTGGCAGATCTGCTTGATTTAGTCTTCATTGTATATCCAGCCTTTGGAGGATCATTTTGTATTGTCGGGAGCATTTTGTAGCAACTCATATCTATTGCTTGTACGTCCATTTGAGGTTTATACCAGATCAGCCATCTATTGTATTGATCTTACATTACTCATAATAAAAAGGTCAGATCTTTGCTTGTGCTTCTACATTTTGAATATATTATGATCTCCATGTGTTGATGAATCTTGTATGCACTTAGAAACGCAATAAATTAGTAGTAGTTATTGATTCCAAGAAAGAATTTGGCTTGGGATCATTACATAGAATGAGGGGGTAAAGGGGTTTTCCCTTCCATATTTTCTGGAGGAAGTCCCTGTAGCCTCCACAATCGGCGTGGAGGGTCGATGTTGGTGAAAAAGAGTCGACGAAAGAGATATATGGCCAACTACCGAAAAGAAACAACATACGCTAATAGAATCTAAGAATAACAACCAAGCAAACAGGACCTTCTCTCGATGACCGTACTAGTTGGTGATGAAATCCAATGCCGCGTGATCAAGTCAATAAGGGGTGGGGATGTGGTGGAATAGTTACAATGGTGACCTGCTTAACGGACTTACGCCTTGGTGCAAGCTTCCACGTAGTAATTGTGGATTTACCCTCCAAGGAGCCCGAGTGAGTTTGACCAATGTCTTCTCCAGGTACAATGAGACTTCCCTTCACTGTCACCTTGTGTAAGAACCTAAATATTATGGCCACTAAGGTTACCAATTCGCAGTCAGCCCCTGGGCAGGTACATTCGACAGTCCGATCCAAACATACGGGTAGGGTATCTAGCCCGAAATCAACTAAAATGCTTCCATGCAGTAATTGTGGATTTACCTTTAAGCGATCCCCATAATACGATCTGACCACCACAATCAGTTAAACCATGGAGGGATAATCTCCGTAGCTCACTCGAATGCAACCTCATGCGTAACCCCTATGTGAGAGGGGGATCCCAAGCAGACTTATACGATAATTGGATTTGACTCTCCCTAACTCAGGATGATAATGTTTGTTTTGGAAACTTTGGAGAGTTATACTCACAGCCTAATCCAAAGTACTAATCCTAGTCTACTGTTTGTGGAGGATCCTAGAAAAGAAAATGTTCTAAACAATTTTTTAATTAGCGTTGATTTTATAGATGTTCTTTACTCAAAAGGGGTGCATGGAAGTGAAATGGATGGAATTATGAATCAGTCCCAAAAATGCATCAAAGATGATAAGCAGTCATTTCTTTTCGATGAACATCTATCTAAGGGAGAGAGAGAGTTCTTTTCACTAACAAAGAAAATTTTCTTCAAATCAAATCCGATGTGGTGCTAAGACTTTTGAGATACCTTCTAATATGCAAAATCAATCATGAAAACGTCTCTTTATTGTTTGTATATGAATAATGATTAATTCAAAACAATGCTCATCTTGCTAATTATCTTTTTAGATCAATGAAAATCAGACCAACACAAGCAAGAATCGTACAAACAATACACCCTCTCGTTGAGATCAAAACAAGAAGCGAAAGAACAAAAACAATCAAAGAAAAAAACAAGAACTTCACACCAAAAGAAATGTCGAAGAACAATGACCTTAACTAAAACCGAATGAAAATATCTGTAAGCCTCTGATGACCTTCACCAGAGTTTTTCGCTCAGTCAAAAAGGAGAGAAAGACAATGCATGGGTTTCAAAACTCCAAACAACAGAAAAAGTCAACAACAATAGTGAAGAAGGCTACAAAATCCAAACTGCCAGATGTTTGTTCTTCAAAAAGACAGATGTCAAAGTTGGAAAAGAAGAAGCATTGACTCACAAGGTGACTCAACAAGAGAAACCAGAGGCAAAACCCTGAAAAAAGCAATTCTGGAATGCTTTTTGGCCAAAAGAGGGTTGGCGCTTTGTTCTCAAGGGAAAGGAGCGTTATAGCACTCTGTGTAAGGCACTCAGGGAGTGATGGAACTCTGTTAACACAGGGACAGGGGTGCCAGGTTCAAGAAAAGCTCCCAAAAATGTCAAAAATCCAAAAATTTCAGTTCAGTCTCAAAAATCAAGCTAAGTGTGATGGGGTAAGGAGTCAATCAGCTCATGAAATCAATAAAAAAGGAGTGAACTAGGTCTGAAAACAATCAAGGGGTAAGACAAGGTCTATGAGGAGAAATTGAAACAAATAATTTTGATTTGAGGACTCCCCAGTGGAGTCGCCAGTTTCTGTTGTAGGAAAATATCCCTATGGACAGGTAGATTGCCTCAAAGAGCCAGACCCTACTCTAAGACAGAAAGTTCTTAACGTGGAGACTGACTTCCTTTCAAATATATACAAACTAATACATGAGAAGGAAGGAGAAGAGAGGTACCTTTTTATCAACGTTTGTCCCTGCACGCTCCAAGTCGAGCTCCAAAATTTCACTCCTCGATGAGTCCTGTAGACAAAAAAAGCACGACCACTTCCTACTCTATTGATATTAGCTTGAAAATAGATCTATCTATCAATAATAAGGTCATGTAAAATTAGACACAAACTAGAAAGAAACAGGCCAAGCGTGTCATATTAATGAGAATAACGACAGCAGTACTTACAATCGTAGATGCAAATGCGACAACTTCGTCAAATCAACTTTGTCTAACCCTTGCTCGAAAGATCCACGACCTCGATGATGACGACTTCACTGATCACTCTCCTTTAGCTGATTGTGTGTTTCCTATGAGATCATAGGTTTCATGCTAGCAATTCTTCCCCCTTTTCACCATTATGGAGCCTGCTTATATAGGTTAAGAGAGGCTTAACCTCTTGAGGTATCTTTAGGGTAAGTTGAGTGTTATCACTGAAATTTCGTCTGCACATGGCAACAAGAACTCAGCATCGCCAAACAGTAATGAAGTCATTCATGGCCTTGAATTAATTTCACAGCATTCAAAAAAAAAAGGGTCAAAACCTATACAAAGTAGTGCAAAATTGAAGAGCACCTTACAGAAGTTGGGCACACGCGCACATGCGTGGAACAGAGACGTAGAATACGTGCATACACGCACGATGCGCGGTTGTTAGCGCAAAAAGCCGCGCATATGCTAAATGGCGCATTTATGAATGTGGTCAGCCTCCCAACCACTTATGGTTCAGCTCCCAAGCTGATTTGACCTCCAAATCTGGGCTGGTCAAAGACCTAATAATGCCCTAAATGGACTCTTTTCACACTACAAAGGAGTTACACAATAACCCAATGCAATGCTATAAAAATCCATGAATGCACCTCATTTTCTCAAGGAATTTCATGTAATGTTATGCTGCCTATATTGTTTTAAGGACTCCATCCTTGACAAAGAACACATTGGCACCATTTCATTGAGCGATCCACCTCTCCATTGAGTGGATTTGCAAGGAGTTATTTCACCACCATTTTCATTTTTCTTGTTGTAAGGAGAACAAGCTTGTGAGGGTCCAAGAGCCTTCCCTTGGAGGAAGAAGGGACTCATAGTCCCCTTTCTTCTTGGTGCTTTGATTTCATCAATAGATCAGCCTAAAAACATTGGTGACATGGGTATTTTTGCGTTTGTTATCTCTATGTCCCTATGCTTGTGATTTTTGTTTTTATTAGTTTAATTCTTGCTTATAGTTTTTTTTTTTTTTTCTCTAACTCTTTCCTCTACAACTGTCATGCTCAGCAAGACCCAACTGGGCATGCAGGCACCTCTTATTTGCTCACCAAGGTGATGAAAAGGGTGCATCAGATTGGTGACTCCACTGGGGAAAAGGTATCAAATTCCTACCTCATTTGGGTTTATTTTGCTCTTCTTTTAGTTTGTTTAACTTGCAGGTGCACAAACCGGCCTCAGCCAACCTACTAACCAGTCAATTCCAAGGAGAATTGAGAGAAATCCATCTAGATTTTTCTTTCTCGGCCATTTGTCATAGGTGCGTGGGTATTCCACCCCACATACGCGCATCGTGCGCACATCATGCGCGCATGCGCTTAACTGACAACCTTTCTCTGCACGCATGCGCTTTCGGACCTATCTCTATTCACGCACCTGCGCTCTGTGCACCTCTATCTACACTAGGGGCCGCGCATTTAAGAAAAATTTCACATTGTAAGTTGTTGGGATGTGGGGAAGGCCATTTTCCTTCTTAAAAATGATGTTAAGCATGCTCTAAACACTGCACTACACTTAGTCCCCTCATCATATGAAGGGGTTAGTCAAGCACACATAGGCACTTAGGAGGATAAAAATCAATTTCCCTTATTTTTCTTTTTGCCACATGGATGGCTTGCTTTGACTTACAATCTAAGGTGGAACTCATTTTTAATCACATCTAAATTTACATTGGGACTAGAAACTGAATTACAATCTCTTAGTATGCTCTTCTCTCGCGCATTCAAGCGACCTTGAGAATCAGAAAAGGATTGTGAAAGAAATTTCATCTCCCTTAAACAAAGTTTAAAACCTTTAGGAGAGGACAACGACCCTTCTTGGGACCCCTCTTAGTTTTCTTTTGCAAACATATCTTAATATTGTAACGGGCCCATACATGCCCACATGTCACAAAGATAGGATAGTGTTTTGAGTTTTTACTTTCTTATATCAAAACACTAGGGAAGTTTAAAGGTTTGTAACGGGCCCATACATGCCCACATGTTCAATCTAGGATAGTTTCAAGCTTTTCTAGATTACGTCACAATAGGGAGTTAAAGGATAGTAATGGACCCACATGTCCACATGCTAGCTTCCTAGGTATTTTTGAATTATGCAAGGTTGTACCAAAGGCACTTAGTTAATTAGGTAATCAAACTCTTGTAAGGACCAAGCAAAGTCCACATGCAGTAAGGTGATATCTAATTCACTAAAATTGGCACACTTTCACTCACACACAAAAGTCACTTCTCACTCACATAGCTTATTCTTGAAACGTGGAGGTCAAAGTAAGTTTCCCCCAAAGGGATTCTGAAAATACCCCATCTTTTCTTGATGAGACTATCCACTCCCATTTTTAATCAAGGAGGTTTGTTTGCACCCCCAACCTACCAAAACAATTGCATCTAAAATATTTCTAAAAACTCACTAAGTTTTCCTCCACAGGAGGTGCCAAAAGAAATTTTTTAGTCTAGGTAGGATTTCGGGGATAGGCATCCAAATAACTCCCCGTTATCTAGTTCTCACATTGTCAAAACATAGTGGTTGTCAAATAGGGAACTTAAAATCCTCCAAGTCAAGTGTTCCAATCACCATAAGGCAGGGAGATACCCATGAAGGGTTGAAGGCCGAGGTCCGGCTTTTCTATGTGTCCCCCCTTGAGGCACCCATCTCTTGGACGGGATCCAGCCCATGACCCATTTCTTAGGCCGAAAATATAAATGTCTCACTTTGACCGAGGTACCTGGTGACCAACTTTAGGACATCTACCCAGGTGGCAATTATGGGATGCAATCACACCTTGATTGGATTTTGTGTGGCTATTGGGAAATATTGCCAGCTCTTTCGGGATATGCCCCCTCTACCCCTCATTATAACCAATTATTTCATCCTTCACTAGTTTCTCTTTCGGTGACTTTAGACCCCACTGTTGAGTACTATTGGAAGGTCCAGTGCTATTTGAGAGGAAGGACGTTATGTCTTCTAGGACACGAGCATTTTCTTTCTTTTGATTTCCCTGCGTGGACAAAACCCACTTACCCATATATATGCTTCTTTCTTATTTTATGTATGATGCACATCTGATTACAGTTTGATTTGGATATATATATTGTGTAAACATTCAACGCAAAGACCCTGGTTTCTATATTTCTCTCACCACTTTTTACACACATTCACACAACTAGTCTAACATCATAGGGGAACCACAGAACCCCCATCGTTCACGACACTTTCTCAACCTCCCTCCTATCTTGGGGGGAGTATCTGGTCGTACCCACTCATCGGTGCCTCCTTCACACACTCCTGTGAGTGCTACTATATTAGGATCATCTCTGCTTGGCTCTACATTACTTGGGTCTACTTCCAAAGGTCATCCATTCACTCGCTCTCCTTTACACGGAAACGAGGGACCCACTTCCTCTCAAGGAGGGAGCACCAACCCACCTAGTCCCCATCAAGGGTCGGGTTCACACAACACTATGGCCGGAGCTAACCCTCCCCCCCCACTACAGATACCATATTTGGCCTCTCTCAACATACCGGATCTCACCAAAATCACCAATGATCCTATATTGCATGATGCCACATGGCCTGCAATGCCAACAAAACTTCCTTCAGACATACCAAAGTTTGAAGGAAAGGCAGGGGATGACCCCTCCAACCATGTCATGACCTTTCATCTATGGTGCTCTTCCAATAGCATTATGGATGATTCCATCAGACTGCGATTATTTCAACGCACACTCACTGGCCCATCAGCCAAATGGTATGTCGAAGAAAAATTAGAGTCCCATGCGACCTTTGAATCATTGGACAAAGAATTCTTGACCTTCTTCCAATTACCCATCTGCCATGAAAATGGTCTAGAACTACTGTCTAACTTCAAACAAACCTCATCCACACACATCGCTGACCACATTCATGAGTGGCATAGGCGACGTAGTTTGTGTAAAGCAGAAACCACCAAGCAACAATGTCTCGACTGGTTTCTTAGATCACTTGTCTCTCTCCTTGGTAAGGATGTAGCTTCCACCTTCCCTCAATCTGAAGAGGAAGCCATCAGTAAGGCCCAACAGTATGACCTCATCTATTCACAATCAGGGTACTTATACACAGTACTTCCTGATATTCCCAAACCTGTGTCATTTGGCCAAGACAAACCTGGGATGTCTCACTCAGTAGATGGACTAATAGGTGCCACCACACACCATGGTCCACAACCCCAACCACCACCAATGTATGGAACACCTCAATACCTGCCGACATATGGGGGCACTTATTATTACCCCCCACCCCCTTATCAACATCCATACCCTGTTTCTATACCTCCACCCATCAGTGGACCACCACCGGCACCTCCCATACATCCACCTATTCCCACAACCAGTGGTACTCCCTCAACATCAGCTTACAGTACTAGCGAAAACACTACGCCTTCCTATGTACCTTATGGATCGGTACCACCACAAAATCCATACTTCCCATTTCCTGGTCCCCCACAACCCATGGCGCCCCCACATCCTCATGCGGGGGTAAATTTTGTTCAATCCTTTGCTGCTCAACAATACCAAAATTTTGAACAGTTGAACACAGCCAACCCAACTCATCCATCGAACAATTCTAAGAAGAAAGGATGGAACAGGAATAACAATAACCTAGGTCAAGGCAGGAATCAACCCCCACAACACCAACCAACTAGGGGAAACCAGAACCCAGGGAACCAAAACCCCCAAGGGGGCAATAATAACAAACGCCAAGGGATAAATAATGTTAAAACCATATTCCCTTGTGATCTTTGTGGTGAGTTCTGGAATTACACTCACCATTGCCCCCATATCGTTGATTTCAAATGGTTGAAAGACTCGGGTAGTCTTCCCCATTCTCCTGCACAAACTTCCCCTCAACAGGCACCACAACAATACGTGCAACAACCCCCTCCCGCCATGCTGCAAAATCCTATCCCACATCAAGGTGTGATAAACACCCAACAGGACACAAATCATCCCCCACCTCAGGTGGGACAATACCACAACCCCAACAATCCAACAGAGCGTACAATTCTCCTCACCAGT
Organism: Picea engelmannii; assembly: GCA_009831015.1. Classification (NCBI taxonomy): domain Eukaryota; kingdom Viridiplantae; phylum Streptophyta; class Pinopsida; order Pinales; family Pinaceae; genus Picea; species Picea engelmannii. Next base: position 260,259 of record ML804498.1, on the reverse strand, counting down.
GAGGAAGAAATCCTTCTGCAAACACGTAATCGTTAGTATCACACACCCGTTGAGTCTCCTCCCATCACTCCAGAGACAAACCCTACACCAACGGGACCCCCGTTAGTGATTCCCCGCCCTTCCACCGAACCACCACTTCGCATTCCTCGCATCCCCTTGCACAGGAATGTCCACAACCCATAGGCTAGGGTATCTCATAACTATAGCTTGGTAGAAGACTTAGCACAATCCCTGGCTGCCATGTCAGTCTTGAAAGTCCTCCAGACTTGTCCCACTCAGCGAAAATCATTACTTTCTGCCTTGGGGGCAGTTGACCCTGCCGATACTCGACTCATTACCTTTGATATTGACAGTGGAGAACCTCATCTTCTCGCCTTGATCACTTTTCAAATACGAGTAAAAATACAGAACATCATAGTCCATCGATGTATCATCGATGAAGGGGCATCCACATGCATTATGTCCAAAACAATATGGCAGAAAATTGGTTCCCCGGAACTCATACCCTCCGCCATCACATTACGAGCTTATGACGAATGACCATCCTCTCCTGAAGGGCTCTTTCAAAATGTCCCAGTCGAACTCGGGGGCAAGACTATTCTCATTGATATCGAAGTTATCGACGCCCCGCTCGATTATAATATATTGTTTGGTCGTAGCTACATGTATGCTATGAAGGCAGTGGCATCTTCCATCTTTCAGACAATGATGTTCCCCCACAATGGGAATATCGTGACCATCGACCAAGTCTCACATTATGAGCCTAACCCATCTGCCAACCTCGATAACATTCTTCCTTTCATCCACACCAACCAAGACGCATATCCACTCGTCAAGATGGGTCCTGGGATTTTTAAAGATCCATCCTTGTTAGGGATGTACCATGGAGCACCACCACTCCATCCTGCTAATCAAGTATGCATCATATCATCTAACGGAACTCACACAGAGGATTCTCTTCCCTCTCAAGAGGCTTCAGTCATTCCTGACGTCTCAATAGTCGCAGAACCACTCCCGCCGGAGCCTCCTGCGCACTCATCGACCTCAATAGTCCATGAATCCACATCCCCTCTGGGAAATAATCCCATCTGGGAGACACTCCCCCAACCCCTCACCCATATTCCCTTCTTCTACCCTCCCCCAGGTATTGAATATTTTCAAGTAGTTGCAACGCTCACACTACCGAATATGGTGTTAGCAATCCCATTTTGGTATTTACACCCACCAGAGATGGTCCCTTGACCATCCCTTCCCCCAAAAGAAGGACTTCCCATGACGATTCTTGTCCTTACCCCCACCAGCCCCCCACTCACTAACCTCCCGGCTACAGCTGGGGGCAGGAGAAAGAAGAAAGAGCCCACCGCTCCACTTCCTCCACGCATCCCACCACCTTGTGCACTATGTGAGAAAGAGGGCCACCAAACCAACAATTGTCCATCACTACCTGAATTACAGAATTTAATCCCGCTCAATAAAACTCCCACAACACCCGCCACTACTGCTAATCCAACCAACACCACCAACCCCTCCAGTAGTAAAGGGTTGAGGACAAAATATTCTTGTGCTATATGTTCAGAGTATGGCCATTACACCCATCATTGCCCAGCACTGCTGCGCTTTCGGTAGACATTAGCGACTGCACGCTAGAACTACCAGAACAATCCATGCCCTGCTACGTCCTCTTCAAATATCACTGACATTTGCTATGTCACCTCTTCAGTCAATGAACATATGAGATGCCCTTTCTCTCTCTGTGATTCATTATCTCATTTTACATACCAGTGTCCTAAGATACTTGCATATAGGCAACGTCAATTGGCCCTGCTTCACCAACCCGCAAAGGTGATAATTGGCATTACTTCATCACTCGAGGATCTTCATGTCATTTCTCCCAAGCCTGAGGCCCTCCCAACGCCTCCATGGTTCTTAAATAACGTCTCTGAGGATTTACCCCACAACCCCCCCAACTCTCCTTCTCATTCCCCTATGGACACTCTCCACCCAACCACCACAGGTACTCCTCAGTACTTCAATATCTGGTTTATGTCGAGTGAACCCTCCCCATCTCCTAGCATTGTTCTCCCTACTTTTTCATCAGGGCGAAACCACACTGTCACTAAGATCACTCCTCATGACCACTTGTATTCCTGGAATTTCCAATGCGATGAAGAAATACTCGAAGAGATAAACCACCCAAACTCTCCCTGGGATGCGCTACATCACTGCACACTCTTCTCTCCATTCCATGCCTCCTAACCAAAACCCCATTTACACAATCGAAACCAAATGTTTTATCCCATCCAGGCCTATCGATTGGTTCAACAATCCCATTCCTTCCCCTGATGCATTTGAATAAGGAAACATGGCCAACATTTCCCCCACCATCAAAATCGACATTTCCATTAAAAATGGCATCGTCGAAGAAATCACCATTGGAGCTGCTTGCACTCCCCAGGAAATCGCCACATATAAAGCCCTCTTCCAGGAATATAGGGATATTTTCACCTTGTCATACATGGAAATGCCTATCCTAGATCCCTCTATTATCGAACATCGCATCGACACCTGGCTCGACATCACACCAGTTCGCCAAAAACATCGACCGCTACACCCATCCAAATCCGCGGCTATCAAAGTTGAAATTGACAAATTACGCGCTGCCAGGTTCATTTACCCCATCGCTTATACCTCATGGGTTTCCAACCCTGTACCCGTCGACAAAAAATAGGGCACTATCCGTGTTTTCACAGACTTTCGTGATCTCAATAACGCATGTCCAAAAGACAACTTTCCCACACCTTTCATCGATCAAATTATCGATGACTGCGCCGACCATGAGGCTCTCTCCTTTATGGACAACTTCTCTGGCTATAACCAAATTCAAATCCACCCAGCTGATCAGTATAAAACTACATTCACTACCCCATGGGGTACCTTTGCATATCATGTCATGCCTTTCAGCTTAAAGAATGTCGGTGCAACTTTCCAGTGGGCGATGACATACATCTTCCACGATCTGGCTAAAATCATCCTTGCCTACTTGGACGACCTCACAGCTCGATCCAAGAAATGCACCCAACATCTTGATTATTTACGAATCATCTTTCAATGGTGTCGTCAGTACAACATCCGCTTGAATCCTCTCAAGTGTGTGTTCTGTGTCACCATAGGGCGCCTCCTTGGTTTTATTGCTTCCCAAAGTGGTATTACCGTGGACCCCCTCAAAGTCCAGGCTATCACCGAAATTCCACTTCCTCAGAATTTAAGGCAACTTCAGAGTCTACAGGGAAAAGCTAACTTTTTCATACGCTTTGTCCTGGATTACGCTATTCGCGCACATGGTTTCCTTCGCTTTCTACGTCATGACATCCCATTTCACTGGGACAACCATGCCCAATAGTCATTTGATGATCTTAAAGCAACACTTTCAAATGCACCTTTAATTAGTGCACCTGACTATAATCGTGACTACATCCTCTACGTATCAGCATTAGCTGTATCAGTAGTCGGCGTCCTCATCCAGCTCGGAGATGACAATCATGAACATGCCATTTACTGCGTTAGTAAGAACCTCTTAGGACCACCCTTGAAGTATAAACATGAAGATAAACTTTCTCTTGCAATTGTCCTCGCAGTCCAGAAATTGTGCCATTACATTCTGCTTCGCACCACAAAGGTAGTTGTAGATTCCAACCCTATGCAGTACTTGCTCAGTCGTCGACAAGTTAATGAAAAATTCTCTCGATGGATCGTTATCTTTCAGGAGTATGACCTCAATTTCTCAACACCTAAGAGTAATAAGGCCCTTTCTCTCGCCGAACTGGTCATGGCCCTCCCCTCTGACGCCACCAGTACTCCCGTCAACACCGACTTTCCTGACAAACATCTCTTTTACATCACTTCAGATCATCCTTTGTATGGTGACCTTCTTGTCTACCTATGAACTCAAAATTTTGGTAACCACCTTTCACAAGATGATCGTCGACGTATTTTCCATCAGTCCCCCCACTATCTCCTCATCAGAGACATCCTATACCGGCGGGGCATCGACATCATTCTTCGTCGATGCCTGACTATTGACGAGGCTGACAGAGTCTTAAACGACTGCCACAACAACGCATGTGGGGGCCATCTTTCGGGTATATCCACTGCTCAAAATATTATCCGAGCTGGTTACTTTTGGCCTACCGTATTTCATGATTGCATTCATGCCGTGAAACGATGTGAGTAATGTCATCTCTATGCCAACAAAGCCCGAGCTCCCCCCGCTCTTCTTCACCCTGTCATTACTGCCGGCCCTTTTTGTAAATGGGGCATCAACTTTATGACTTGTAATCCCCCCTCCAGCAATGGTCACAAATACATTATTGTCTTCGTTGATTACTTCACCAAATGGGCCGAAGCTATGCCCACTTTCAACAACACCGCTGACACTGCAACGCGTTTTTTCTTTAACCACGTCATATCCCGTTTTGGAGTACCACTCCAACTCGTTTCCGACCATGGGAAACACTTTGAGAATGAGATATTCATCAAACTCTCATCTCGGTTAGGCTTCTCTCATGAGTTTGCCTCACCATATTACCCTCAGTCAAACGGACAGGTCGAGGCAGTTAACAAAGTCCTCAAGACCATGTTACAATGCACGGTTAATAAACATAAAACCAATTGGCATCATATGTTATTTTCTGCGCTATGGGATTATCAAATGACAGTGAAGACCGCTACTGGTTTCACACCATTCCATTTGTTCCATGGGGTTCAGGCAACTCTTCTCATTGAGTGCGAAATTCCCACCTTACGCACCGCAATTGAGCTATTACCTGACATTGCTCCAATGGAGAAGCGCTTGCTGAACTTGGAGTCTCTGGATGAAGATCGTCGATCTTCCTTACAGAACAATGAGGCAGCTAAAAAATGATCCAAGGCTACCTTTGATCTCCATGTCAACCTTCTATCATTCCGCGAAGGTGACCTCGTCCTGGCTTATGATATCGCTCATGATACCTTTGGACACGGCAAATTCAAATCACTTTGGCATGGCCCTTACATTATCCAACATTGCCTCACCAAAGGAGCATATATCCTGGCCTCTCTCGAGGGCCTCTCTCTCAAAGAACCCATCAATGGGTTGTATCTCAAGAAATTTTATGCTTAAACGTAGTCATTCTACTTTAGGTTATTTCTTTTTTCTAGCGTTTTTAATCTTTTTTTTCCCTGACCGCATGTCTAAACTATCCCTTGTGCTATTGACATATGCTTCCTCCACCAGCCTACCACATTGGTTATGCCGACGGCGCCAACCATTGGACACAAAATCTCGCTTCGGCTGCTTGGGCTCTCTACACCCCCTCACATGAAATACTACATTCAAGCGGCATATGTTTGGGGCCAACAACCAACAACCAAGCTGAATATATTGTTATCATTGGCCTCCTGGCCAACGCCCAGCATCATCATATTCATCATCTTAGCGTCTTCCTCAACTCTCAACTAGTCATTCTCCATCTCAACAATGTGTACCGTGTACGCGATCCATGCCTCTTTCGCAAATACCTGTAGGTTAGGCTATTATCTCGACATTTTGATTCCATTACATTTACACATATTCCAAGACAATTGAATCAAACAACAGATCAAATAGCTAACATGGTGTTAGATTGGCATATATCACATCAAACTACACATACATAAACATATCATGAAACCCTGTCACAGCATATGTATAGAATGGACGTACTCAACACATCAGAAAAAAAAACATGTAGACAACATCAGGATCTCAAAATGTGTATACTCATATATATATAAAGGCCCATCAGGCCATCCGAATGTTTAAATACAAACATACATGTATTCGGAGGACAATGCATCACCTCGGTACAAACAATGGGCTCACCATCCTATATACAAAAAAAACAAGAGGTACATCATACACCACTTAGGGTGCCTCTATCGCACCACCACCTGCTCCTCCCTCAGGAGGAGGTGGTGGCCCACCACCACCTACCCCAGGCAGTGGTGGACCACCCACAGGACCCTCTTTCCCCGGTAGCAAGCGTCCACTCATCATAGCTGCAAGCACTACTGCTCGCCGCACTATGGCCCTCCATGGTGGCGGTAGCCCTACACATTGCTCTAGGAAACTCTCGTCCTGGATGCGCGTCCACATGCCCTCAGGCACATCCTGTAGAACTGTCTCCATACGATGGCATATGTCATCATAATCCACTCCAGCCACCGCCAGAGGAGCATGTGATGGCCCTACATCAGGGTCATCGTACGGGCACCTCCTCAATCGGCTGCCTCGTCCGCCCCAAATCTAAAAATCTCCTCTGGAAACTGCTTATCCACTCACTATTGCAATAGGTACAAATGAGGTGGCAATGTGGGCCCTACAGCTATATATAGGCCTTTTTCCAAACTTCCACTCACCATTCCGAGAGCCCAAGGTGTCCATTTTTCAAACCGTCTTCAGCCACGGGATCAACATCCCATCACCTACATCACAGCAGTCCCTGGTTCTCTTTTCATCCTGAGCCCCCGGGGCGCCTTTTTTTCATATCATGGTCAGGTACACACGTGCATAGTCACATTTATCAAATACATGCTCATATCTTTGATTCTCTTCATATGTTGTTCACTTTGGGTATTTGATTTTCATGTGTGCAAGTACATGATCATCATCCATCGACACAACCCCTTCAGGTATATACTCAGCACTGGCATGTAGTCTTTCCCTTTGTATTTCATTTACATTTCCAGTCACACCCTCTGATATTGGCCTCTAGGATACCCATTCCCGGCTCTGCAGTACCCACACCTCCATTTTTGCCTTTTCGGTACTGTTACCCGGTAGCATTCTTACCCGCATGAGTTGTCCCATTCATAGCACCTTTTGGCACTTTTGACACTCATGTCGTTCTTCATTACCCTTTAGGGATGGGAGTCCCGATAGTCTTTCATCATGTCGCGAATCAACCACATACTCCTTCTCCTCATTTTGCTAGCTTTCCCACACAGACTCCCGGATTATCTCTTTACGGTTCTATTTTTTACCTGCAACTCCGCAGTATCATGAACCCTTCATTTCATCCACAATCAGTTTTCCCATCTGCGAACCTACCTTCATTTCACCTACCCCATACAGAAACTCACCAATGGGGCCCCCACCCTTCATCAGTCTTCCAATCACAGTGTGCCCTCCATGGGCCACCCATATCACGCTGGGGCACCCGTTTCGGTATCTGTACATTTATCCCCAAATTATTCGTTATCTATTATACAAACGCCTTTATTTCCAGTCATTACATTCTCTTTTTTGTCGTCACCTTTGGCGACTTGCTTCCTTTTGGCCACACGCAACCCATGTCACCCTTGGTTGGAGCATTACTTATCATCTACCCTTTTCGGCATTGTCCATCTCTTCAGAGGACCCCACAGGTCACTTACCTCTACCCTCTGACTTTGTTCACTTTGTCCCACCTCTGGCACAACTTATTACTGGTCTTGTCGCCCCCCTGACACTTGACCTCGTTACACGGTTGCGGCCACTCTTTATCTCATACATCCTCCAACCAAGGGAAGTCTTGAGTCTTCCCACTTCTTGACTTCGTCCATGTACCTCTGCCACTTCCTCACCTCAGTAGATTCCACGAAGCCCTTTGCTTCTGGGCGTCGCGTCCCCCTTTTTGTCGACATCAGCACAATTTTCCGGAAGGGCGACAGTATCTTGATTCTCATTCACCACTCAATGAGATATCTCGGATGGCACAGGGTGAAACACCATTGCTCCATGCTGTCGTTGACCCCCGTAACATTCCACGCCAACACCTTCTCATGTTACGGTGGGTCTTACTTTGCGACTATTGCAGTTAGTTCTTTTATTTGTCGAATAACTCTGAACTTGGTAGGGCTATTGATGCCCACATCATCGCTGCTACTTATTACCGCGATCAATGCCTATTGTTCAGAGCATGTTCAGTTGCAGAATTATCTTCGACCTCTATCACGACCACCCCCGAGGGCACTGCAGTTGTCTACACCAACACTTCAGTCATCTTTTTTCAGAGTTATATGACATGAGCATGGGGCATGCCCGCCTCGTTTGTACATAGTTTTCTATTTTATGCACCTCATAGAAGGTCGGGTCCTACCAGTTCCCTTTTTTCTCCAACAGATCGCTCTCAACAATCCCACTATTGCTCTATCTTACAACAACCTTCTCAGTAGAAAAAACATTGATGGATTTTGTCTATACATGTGCTCCTAACCTCATCCATCAGGGGGCATCTTTTATCACCGAAATTTCATCTGCACATGGCAACAAGAACTCAGCATCGTCAAACAGTAATGAAGTCATTCATGGCCTTGAATTAATCTCATAGCATTCAAAAAAAAAAGGGTCAAAAACTATACAAAGTAGTGCAAAATTGAAGAGCGCCTTACAGAAGTTGGGCATGCGTGAACATGCATGGAACAGAGATGTAGAATATGTGCATATGCGCACGATGCATGGCTATTAGCGCAAAAAGCTGCGCACCTGCTAAAAAACGCATTTATGAATGTGGTCGGCCTCCCAACCAGTTATGGTTCAGCTCCGAAGTTGATTTGACCTCCAAATCCGGGCTAGATCCGAATGGTGGGCTGGTCAAAGACCTAATAATTCCCTAAATGGCCTCTTTTCACACTACAAAGGAGTTACACAATAACCCAATGCAATGCTATAAAAATCCATGAATGCACCTCATTTTCTCAAGGAATTTCATGTAATGTTATGCTTCCTATATTGTTTTAAGGACTCCATCCTTGACAAAGAACACATTGGCACCATTTCATTGAGCAATCCATCTCTCCATTGAGTGGATTTGCAAGGAGTTCTTTCACCACCATTTTCATTTTTCTTGTTGTAAGGAGAGCAAGCTTGTGAGGGTCCAAGAGCCTTCCCTGGGAGGAAGAAGGGACTCATAGTCCCCTTTCTTCTTAGTGATTTGATTTCATCAATAGATCAGCCTAAAAACATTGGTGGCATGGGTCTTTTTGTGTTTGTTATCTCTATGTCCCTATGCTTGTGATTTTTGTTTTTATTAGTTTAATTCTTGCTTATATATATATATATATATTTTTTTTTCCCTAACTCTTTCCTCTACAATTGTCATGCTCAGCAAGACCCAACTGGGCATGCAAGCACCTCTTATTTTCTCACCAAGGTGACGAAAAGGGTGCAATGTTGAGGAATTCCCTTCTTAGATCAAGGATCTTCTGATTGAACCAAGAATTTGAATGCAACTGCCTTCCAAACTTGAAAGATCTTTCCCTTATTCTCCTCAACGGGCCAGCCACTACCCAGATTAGGCAGCACTCCCTCAAAAGGGACATCAGGGCGCTATAGAGCTCCCTAGGAAGCTTGAGGGGAGAGCCAGTGCTCCAAGGATGGATAGCTCTCCTTCAGAGGGGTAGGTGAGCATTATAACACTCCCTAAGACCTTATAGGGGAGCGCCAACGCTCCTAAGGCTGATTCAGAGGAGCGCTCACCTTCAAAACCCTTGTTTAAGAGATCCTTTCAGGTGATAAGAGTTCCTTTACTTTAGTTAATCATTCTCCCTCCTCCAAATCAAGTGTCTGAGTTATTCTAGATGTCTCTTTGGTGTCGTCATCATGGAAGTATGCTTTGTTTGATGTTTGCGACACTTGTGAATGGCATGCGACACTTGCGACAGTTGAGAGGATCATGTGACACTTACGACACTTATCAAAGTGAGCAATATTGAGGTGTAATAGGGAAGACACCATCTACCACATCTGTATTAATCGAGATCACAATAATTTTTTATTTATTTATAATGGAGTTCCATAACTTATCACATTGAATTCATACTAATCAAATTTGCACTTTCAATAACTTACACATGAAGTTTAAATTTATTTTATATGACTAAATTCTCTTATAACAAATACATTCTTGAACTTCTAATTTCATACGAAAACTGTTTACAATTTCTCATAATTAATTAATCAATAGTATCTTTGTAACATAAATCAATATAGTCGTCCAATAAGATCGACAAACCAAAATATTAATAGAACATAAAATTCATTGCATCATTCTACAATATTTTACCAGTGAATTTGATAAATTAGAAAACCATTAACAATTACCATAACCAAATTGAAGGTCGATGATCGTAGTTCATATCCAAAACAAGTTGCGCACTTACTCCTTGCTTCCACTTTCCAATTCCAAGACTTCATTGATACCTCCCAACCAATGATAGGGGTACTCTTCTCCCCCCTTATCCCCCCGAGCCACACAGGGGCCACCCACAAAAAACAGAAACTAGTAGCACCAAACTTGCCTATTAAAAGTAATTATGTAACAATCCACTAATCCATATTTGTAAAAGTAAAGTTACACTCATTCTGTGGGACGTCTGGTATTCTGGAAATTTGTTACTCAACAAACATTACAATAAGTGTAATTTTTAATAATTTAATTAAAGGATTATTAACCCATTACATTTGTCACACTCTCCCCAAGTTGCACATGTTAATTCCCTTTTTGTTTTATCTATTTAGGCATTTTCCCTCACATTCCCCAATGTGCTCCTATTTTTCCTCTTAGTTGTCCCTTAGTTCTCCCATCCCTCATTTAATTTGTTTCCCCTAACTAGATTTTAGTTTGAGTTGGATTATGAGTCTTCTTTTAGTTAGGATTAGTGGTAGATTGACTCAAAATGCAACTCTATGTGAGCCACCTATTCTCTCATGTTTTTATTTTCTTTTATTTAAAAATTCCATTTATTATTTTCATGCACACATGTGCATCTACCCACTTTATTCTTATTTCTTCATTTACTTAACTCACGAGTCTAACTCCCTTATTTCATTTTTATGGTTTAATTTAGTCAAACATATTAAACTTAGAATCTTGTTAGATTTCTTAGTATGTAATTTAATAATTAATTAAATACTTTGTTCTAACAAGGTCTAAACATTTTTATTGTGTTTCCTAGGCCATCTATATTTTTATTGACTCATAATTTTATCACGCGACGTTCCCTTCATGACACACCTCCATGCTCCAAGGGTGCCACTCGCCTTTGACTAGTTTGGAAGTTTGTTCGACACTTGGAGTCAACACTCCACTTGTTCGACCTTGTGAGAGACTAAGGATTGTCTAAGGAATAAGGATTTTGGATTATTGTGTGCCCCTTAGAATTATTTGTGAGTGACTATCTCAGTCTGCCCTCACAACATAGTGGATCTATCGAACTAGGTAATCGTTAACCTATGGTTTGGTTCATGGAAAGAGTGCTAGTAGGCTATGAAAAATACGTTGCCACACCTCTCCCTCAATCATCTCATATTTGTGTATGACCCCTCTACTCCATATGCGATTCAGATTAGCAAGCGTCATTGTACTTACATCCACTAACAAGGATAATGTCAATTATCCATATACATAAATCCATACTTGAATCAATCATATAACACATGCATGTAAATAAAATACTCAAACCAAATATAAATCCACTCCCTGAATCAATCTAGAGTCCAAGGAAGTCCATTGATGCCATCAACATCCTTAGCCTGTCATGTATCTTGCATTAATAATATCTGTCAATATATGTACATCTAGAAATTAACATATAAATCATAATGATGTCACAATATAACTCATAAGCAAAGCATAATCATAATGTATCATAGCCGGATCACTTGCTCGCAAGTGTCCTCAAAGAAAAAGTCAGTATAAAATGTGCTCAGTGGAATTGGATGTTACAGTAGCAAAAGGTTATTCCTAGGTAGAGGGAATTGACTTTGGTGAGATTTTTTCTCCTATTGCCAAGTTAAATTAAATTAGATTTATTTTATTTGTTGTTGTTGTGTTTGATTTTGAAGTATGACGTAGACGTCCACCCGTTCATGTCTGCTTCCACCAGGACCTTCTTCTTCTCGGGCTCGAAGGGCTAAAGCACTCTTCAAATCCCTTATCGGGACTTTGCAACCCCACAGGACTCTCCTTATGATCTCCCCTTGTTCTATCAGGAAATTGGACCTCTCAAGATCATGAGTCCTGAACTCGCGGGATCGGGTCTTATAAATCCCCGAATCCTGATGGAATATCCACTCCACGCCTTCCTTGCTTCTGTCGGGAATTATCCCATTGGGAAATCGACATTCACACTGTCACAAGTTACTCACCTCGTGAATCCCTGATTCCCAATCTCCGATGACACCTGTCCTTTGTACTGACGCCTGGACCCCGCACTCCTATAGCGATCGGGAAATTGCGTATCGAGAATTCACGATTCCTGTTGCACAATTTCACAGCCCTCTCCAAGTGTTGATCCCCGAAATGCGACACCACCTGTCCTCTGCTCATGGTAAGGCTTGGCCTTTCGACACCTACCCTCCACTATAATCCTTAACCCTGTCGGGAAATCACATTTTGGGATATCGTGATTTCTCCAGTCGTGATTCTCTTGTCACTGAGAACCTCGAAATGCCGAACCCTGACGCACGTGTGGGTGCTCTCCTCCACGTCACCCCTCCTAGTCATGCTATCGGGTATCGCGAGATCACGATTTCAGTTGTAGAGTTTCCTTTGCATGGGAAAACCCCCAATGCCGAACCCCGACTCTCTGGATTACTGACATGTATCCAGTCTGAGATCTACGGCTACAATCCTTTCGGGAAATCGTAGGTCGCGATTTCTCCCGGTGAAAATTCTGTGTCCCTGGAGACTCTGATTCTCCGATGAGTCGAGTTCCGATGAGCTCTGACTCCTTCCCTGCGCGCCAAGGGTTAAATCCATCACAAATTCTCTGAGATCTGATGGTTTCAGGACTTCGCTAATTCCCTCGACGAATCCTGACCGTCGATTTCTCCTCTTTGGAGATTTCCCGAAAACGACTAAGTGATCCTTCTCACCCTTTGCCTCCAAATCCTGCGCTTGAAGCTCGTTCTTAAAAATGTCTACGCACAATCTCCAGTTCTTTTCTTTGATGATACCATGAAGGTACTACGCCTCCTGAGCTTTTCTTCAACTTTGATTCTTCAGAGAGACTTTACGCACACTCCTTGCACTTGATATTCAACCACCTCAAGTGTTGAATACTTTAGATTCTGTGCAACTCCTGTGACAACAATCTTTAGCTTCCCTTTTTCTCAGATTAACAATTGAGACTCCTTCTTCCACCTGTGTTCTCTTCACACGACTTCCACAACCCAAATCAACTTCTGGACGAATGAGAACAAAAGTTAAATACTGAGCCTGCATCAACGCACTCCTTGCGGATGAGTTCAACTGCACTCTATGCAAGAATATCCTGGCTTAGATAGAGAAACAATTGAAACTTATTCTCTTCTCTCTCAGACTTCAGTTTGAAACCCTGAAATCACATGCACAGCATATTCAAAGCAAATTCATAACAAGAACAAACATTCATGAGTGCAACATCAACATACACAGAGAAACAACACCAGCCATGAGTTTGAATCAAAGATTTCTTCTATTAATTCAATATCTGTACATGGATGTCCTCTACACAGTTCTCTGCTTGCTCTTCTCTTCTCCTAAATGCTGCTGAATAATGTTACAATGATACAATGAGGGTGTCTATATCCATTTTCCCTCTCGAACTCTAAAACTATCTAATCTAGACTTAAACATCTATCTACCTGCATTAAATCTAATAAATTCCTCCTATCTATTTCAGACAAGAGCGTATGTCTCGAGGTCTGATACATCATACAAAAGGCGCTCCTTCATAAAGGATTCATTAAAGGCTTGCGCTACAATCCCAAAGAACTTTCAAAATTTTGGATTTGTTTCTCCAACTGATCTCCACTTGATGTGCTAGCTCGCTTGCTGAGTTGGCGATGCTCTTGCATCATACTCCTCATCTTGAAAACTTTCATGGGTTCCTGTCCATGAGCTCCTGCACGGTCTGTCCATGATTTTGGATAACTTATTATGTCTCCCAGCTGGCATCTTCCACTGGATGATTCTTCCATTTCACCGGATACTCGAAGTATTTCTTCCGTCTGGTTCTTTTGCTGACTCTCCTGTCAAGTATACACTCCATCTATGGCTTCTCTTGAATCGGCATCTGCTTCTGCCACTGGATTTCTGGTTTTTCATCAGTTCCAATTCCTATTTCCTCAACCTTATATGGAAATAAGTCTGAAACATTGAATGTCAGAGATATTCCTATCTCATCCAGCAACTCAATCTCATAAGCGTTTTCTCCCAACTTCTTTAGGACTCTGCATGGCCCAATTTTCTTCATCTTCAACTTGTTGTATGTTCCCCTTGGGAACCTTTCTTTCCTCAGATGCGCCAGAACTAGATCACCAACCTCGAACTGAAGTTATCTTGTATGTTGATCCGCTCTATGTTTATATTCCTGGTTCGACTCCAGCAATCGCTGCTTCACTCTGCTGTGAAGTTCTTCCATCACCTCTGCGAATTCTTCAATGCTTGCACTCTTTGTCATTATCTGCTCTGAATCTATTAGTTCAGATACTCCTCTTGGCTGGCTGCCATATACAATTTCAATTGGAATTTTTCCTGTGCTTCTGTTCACTGAGTCGTTGTACGCAAACTCTGCCTGTGGCAACACATTGTCCCAACTGTTGTGGTGCTCTGTCACCAAGCTTCTGAGTAAATCTCCCAGACTTCTAATGACCACCTCTGTTTTCCCATCAGTCTAAGGATGATAGGCTGAACTAAACATTAAGTTAGTTCCCATCTTCTTCCAGAGTGTCCTCAAGAAATGTCCTATGAATTTTGTATCCATGTCCTATACTATGCTTCTGGGTAAACCATGAAGTCGAACAATTTCCTTGAAAAACAAGTTTGTGATATGAGTCGCATCACTGGTCTACTGGCATGGAATGAAATGTGCCATTTTGGAAAACCTGTCGACCACTACAAAGATCAAGTCATGTCCTCTTTGCATCCTCGACAATCCCAGTACGAAATCCATGTTGATTTCATCCCACGGCCTTTCTGGTATGGGTAAGGATTGGTAGAATCCCGCAATCTACTTCCTACCCTTCGAATGTTGGAAAATTTTGCACCTGTCAACAAACTTTTTGACATCTATTTGCATATTCAACCAAAAATATGCTTCGCTCAACTTTGCAAACGTTTTGTCGTGGCCAAAATTCCCTGCTAATCCGCCACTATGCTTTTCTTTTAGAAGATTCTCTCTCATGGAGCAATTCAGAATGCATAACTGATTGCCTCTGAACAACAGTCCATTTTGGATCATGTAATCCATCCACGGGCTTCTGTCTATGAGAACTGGATTCTCAGCTGTCTTGTATGCCTCTACAAAATTTGCATCACCTGCGTACATATCTTTAAGATTTTCAAAACCCAATGTTTTGACTCGGAACTCGTGCAACAATAAACACTTCCTGCTGAAAGCATCAGCTACTTTGTTAGCAGTCCCTGAAATGTGTTTAATTGCAAATGTAAAATTCTGCATATACTCTACCCATTTAGCATGTTTCTGATTCAGCTTCTCCTGCTGAGTCACAAACTGTAATGCATGATTATCACTATATAGAACAAATTCCTTTGGGATCAAGTAATGGATCCACTTCTTCAACGCCTGTATGATAGCATAAAATTCCTTAACATACGTTGAGTACTTCACCTTTGCCTCATCCAAATTCTTGCTGAAATATGCAATTGGTCTGTCCTCCTGGCTCAAGACCGCTCCTATGGCAAATCCACTTGCATCACATTTCACTTGAAATGTCTTCATGAAATCTGGTAACACCAACACCGACTGTTCGGTGATCTTTCGCTTCAACAGATTGAAGCTCTTCTCTGCCGCTTCAGTCCAATGAAAAGATTTATGTCTTTTCTTGACTGTGTCCATCATCATTGTGCTAATTCCACTGAAGTTCCTGATGAATTTCCTGTAGAAACTTGCCAATCCATGAAAAATTCTCACCTCAAAAACATTTCTCGGTGATGGCCAATTTTTAATTACCTCCACTTTACTTGGATCAATCTTCAATTCATTTGTCGATATGACAAACCCCAAGTAAATGAGTTATGTCTTCATAAATGAATATTTCCTCACATTGATCAACAACTTCTCTTGCTGTAACTTCCTCATTACTGCAGCTAAATGCTTCAGATGTTCTTCTTTGGTTTTGCTGAAAATCAATATTGTCATCTAAATAAACAATGACAAACTTACCAATGAATTCCTTAAACACTTCATTCATCAGCCTCATGAATGTACTTGGTGCATTCGTCAATCCAAATGGCATGACTAGCCATTCGTACAACCCTTCATTGGTTTTGAACGCTGTCTTCCATTCATCGCCTTCCCTCATGCGAATCTGATGGTATCCTCTTTTCAAATCCACCTTTGAAAAAAACTTTGCTCCACTTAAGCAGTCCATCAAGTCATCCATCCGTGGAAATGGAAACCTATACCTAATGGTTATCTTGTTAATGGCTCTGGAATCAGTGCACATTCTCCAACCTCCATCCTTCTTTGGACTTAGTACCGTTGGAATGGCACACGGACTTAGACTCTCCTTGAGCAGTCCTTTATCCAGTAGCTCCTGTACCTACCTAATGACCTCCTCATTCTCCTGCGGCGTCAACCTGTACGCTGCTTTGTTTGGCAAACTAGCTCCTGGTATGAGGTCTATATGATGACTTATGCTCCTCATCGGTGGCAACAAATGAGGTAATTCGTCCATGATGATGTCAGGGAACTCCTCCAACAGTTCTTGAATTTCCTCCGGTAAATCATCCACTCTTGTGCTAGTTAGAACGATCCTCGGTTTCCTGACCACAATGAATTGTGGATCTCCCTTCTTCTTAACTTCTACCAGAAGTTGCTTCCCACTCATGAGAAGTACCCTATTGTTCACTTCCGGTTTCACCTCCTTGTCTTTTATCAGAAGTAACATGTGTGTTCTCCCATTCTTCTCTAAAGTGTACATATTCATTTTCCCATCATGAATTACGTTCCTGTCATATTGCCATGGTCTGCCTGGCAATAAATGACATACATCCATAGGAATAACATCACAGAGTATTTTATTGTTATATCCTCCTATCTTGATGTCAACTAAGAACTATTTAGTGACACTCACCTGATGTCCCTTCTGTAGCCATGAGACTTTATATGGACTCGGGTGATCAGTTGTTTCCAGCCCTAATTTTTCCACCATCTCGGTTGAAATGAGATTGTCGGTGCTTCCGTTGTCCACAATAACCTTGCATTTCTTGTCTTTGGTCTTGCATGCGGTTCTGAATAGTCTGCTTCTCTGAGCTGTGTCCTCCACCTCCTTCTCGGGTGTTAAGAGAACTTTACACATCATCAATGACCTTCTGTCTTCTGCATCTTCTGCTTCAGTAGCTCACCTTTGTACCTCGATGATGTGAGCTTCTCCTTTATCTGTCTTCCTATATGGACAGTCAACTGCCTTATGTCCATTTTTCCCACATGTGTAACATGTGATGATTCCTCCTCTGCCTCTTCCTCTACCTCTGGTACGAGGAAAAGTATTAACATCAGCGTATCCTCTGCTCTGTTCTTCCTGCTGCATTCATTGTTCAGCGTGCTGGCCTCGCTGAGAACTTCCACCTCTTTCCATTCTGGTCTGAGGCTTCTTCCAGTCATCCTTAGGTTTCTAGAACCTATCTTGAGCAACTGATTTTCCTCTTGGTTGGCTCTTACCTCGACCTCACTGTGCTGGCTTACGGCTTAGCTTCTCTTCAACCTTCAATGCCATTTGATACGCATCCTCAACCGTTCTGATGGTTGTCATACTCATCTCATCTTGGATATCGTATCTTAAGCCATTCATATACCTGGCTACTTTTTCATCATCACTCTCCCGATGACTTGCTCTGATATTGAGCTTGTAAAATTCTTCGGTATACTCCTTTACCGTCATCAACTTATATCTCAAGTTCTGCATTCTCCTGAACAGGGTGATCTAATAATCCCTTGGGATGAACTTTGCCTTCATCTTCACAATCATTCAATCCCAGCTTTTGATATTTTTCTTTCCTTTAGAACGTCTATCAGCCTGAAGCTCATCCCACCATAATGTTGCGTGTCCTTTCAATTTCGTGACAGCATGCCTTACCTTTTTATCCTCTTCGATATCCTCATAATTGAAGTAGGTGTCAAGAGATCTAATCCAGTCCAATAGCTCTTCTGCATCCAGACTTCCTTCATAGACTGGAATTTCCATTTTTGTCTTTGAACTCACCCGAGCGATAGCCTTGATTAACCGCTCATTGGATGCATCTTCGGCTGCAACTTCTCCCTATTGTTCAGCTTCAGCTTCTCCCTCAGAGTCACTTAAGTCTCCAACATTGGCTGTGCATCTCTACGCTGCTTCCATATCTTCCAATCTAGCTCTGAGATCGCGTATCTGCCTTTCCATCTCAGGATTTCCTGCTGGCCTACCTCTTCTTCGCACATCCTTGTCCTCTGGATCAGGCGATTTTCTTTCCCTTCTCGGCGGCATGGCGAATTCCTCTTTTCCCTCTATCTGAAGTATACAAACAGAGACTCGCTCTGATACCACTCTGATGCAGACGTCCACCCGTTCACGTCTTCTTCCACCAAGACCTTTTTCTTCTCGGGCCTGAAGGGCTAAAGCTCTCTTCAAATCCCTTATCGGGACTTTACGACCCCACATGACTCTCCTTATGATCTCCCCTTATTCTATCGGGAAATCAGACCTCTCAATATCATGAGTCCTGAACTCACGGGATCGGGTCTTATAAATCCCCGAATCCCGATGGAATATCCACCCCACGCCTTCCTTTCTTCTGTCGGGAATTATCCCATTGGGAAATTGACGTTCACACTGTCACAAGTTACTCACCTCGTGAATCTCCGATTCCAAATCTCCGATGACATCTGTCCTCTGTACTGACGCCTGGACCCCGCACTCCTGTAGTGATCGGGAAATAGCGTATCGGGAATTCACAATTCCTGTTGCACAATTTCACAGCCCTCTCCAAGTGTCGATCCCCGAAATGCGACGCCACCTGTCCTCTGCTCATGGCAAGGCTTGGCCTTCCGACACCTGCCCTCCACTACAGGCCTTAACCCTGTCGGGAAATCGCGTTTCGGGATATCGTGATTTCTCCAGTTGTGAGTCTCTTGTCACTGAGAACCCCGAAATGTCGAACCCCGATGCACATGCGGGTGCTCTCCTCCACGTCACCCCTCCTAGTCATGCTATCGGGTATCGCGAGATCACGATTTCAGTTGTAGAGTTTCCTTTGCATGGGAAAACCCCGAATGCCAAACCCCGAATCTCCGGATTACTAACATGTATCCAGTCTGAGATCTACGGCTATAATCCTTTCGGGAAATCGCACATCGCGATTTCTCCCAGTGAGAATTTTGTGTCCCTGGAGACTCTGATTCTCCGATGAGTCGAGTTTCGATGAGCTCTGACTCCTTCCCTACGCGCCAAGGGTTAAATCCAGTGCAACTTCTCTGAGCTCTAATGGCTGTTGGGACTTCGCTAATTCCCTCGACGAATCCCGACCATCGATTTCTCCTCTTTGGAGATTTCTCGAAAACGACTAAGTGATCCTTCTCACCCTTTGCCTCGAAAGCCTACGCTTGAAGCTCATTCTTAAAAACGTCTACACACAATCTCCAGTGCTTTTCTTTGACGATACCACGAAGGTACTACGCCTCCTGATCTTTTCTTCAACTTTGATTCTTTAGAGAGACTTTGCGCACACTCTTTACGCTTGATATTCAACCACCTCAAGTGTTGAATACTTCAGATTCTGTGCAACTCCCGCGACAACAATCTTTAGCTTCCCTTTTTCTTAGATTAACAACTGAGACTCCTTCTTCCACCTGTGTGCTCTTCACATGGCTTCCACAACCCAAATCAATTTCTAGGCGAATGAGAACAAAAGTTAACTACTGAGCCTGCATCAATGCACTCCTTGCGGATGAGTTCAACTGCACTCTATGCAGGAATCTCCTGGCTCAGATAGAGAAACAATTGAAACTTATTCTCTTCTCTCTCATACTTCAGTTTGAAACCCTAAAATCACATGCACAGCATATTCAAAGCAAATTCATAACAAGAACAAACATTCATGAGCACAACATCAACATACACAGAGAAACAACACCAACCATGAGTTTGAATCAAAGCTTTCTTCTATTAATTCAATATCTGTACATGGATGTCCTCTACACAGTTCTCTGCTTTCTCTTCTCTTCTCCTGAATGCTGCTGAATAATGTTACAATGATACCGTTTTCCCTCTCAAACTCTAAAACTGTCTAATCTAGACTTAAACATCTATCTACCTGCATTAAATCTAATAAATGACTCCTATCTATTTCAGACAAGAGCGTATGGCTCGAGATCTGATACATCATACAAAAGGCGCTCCTTCATAAAGGATTCATTAAAGGCTTGCACTACAATCCCAAAGCACTTTCAAAATTTTGGATTTGTTTCTCTAGCTGATCTCCGCTTGATGTGTTGGCTCGCTTGCTGAGTTGGCGATGCTCCTGCATCAAAGTAGAATATATGGACGTGAAGAAAATATTCCTACATGAGGATATGGAAGAATAAATATACATGAAGTAACCTGAAGTTTTTGCTGTGAAGGGAAAGAAAGAGTTAGTAGGCAGGCTGAAAAAGGTTTTTTATGGGTTAAAGAAATCACCAAGGATGTGGTATCAAAAATTTGATGCTTATATGTCAGGAGTTGACTTCAAAAGGGGAAAAGAGGATCACTCTGTGTATTTCAAATTAATCAGTGATAATCTTATTTATTTTGTCTTGTATGTGGATGATATGTTGCTGATAAGAAATGAAAAGGAGATTAATTGGGATGTGAAAACTCAGTTTTCCTATAAGTTTGACATGAAGGATATTGGTGTTGCAAATTTCATTTTGGGCATGAAAATTAAAAGAGATTGGGAAAACAAGAAACTCTCATTGAATCAGAGAGAATATGTTGTTGCAGAGGTTTGATATGCAGGAATATAAATCGTTCAGGGTCCATATTCTTGTAGGTGTAAAGTTATCTGTGGATCAGTGTCCCGAGACAGAAGAAGAGGAAGAGGACATGTCCCATGTTCTATATGCTAGTGTAGTTGGTAGTTTGATGTATGCAATGGTATGTATTAGACCAGACATTGCACATGCAGTGGGAGTTTTGAGTAGGTATATGTCAAAACTGGTGAAGGAAGACCAAGTATTTGGTTGGCACTACTAGTTATAGATTGTGCTACCAATGAACACTAGGATTGGACAGAGTGTTGGACATACATGGGTTTGTTGAGGAAGATTGGGATGGAGATATGGATTGAAAAATATCTACAAGTGGGTATGTGTTTAACCTGTTTGGAGGAGCAATCATTTGGATAAGAAAAAAACAATGTATAGTGTCACTCTCAACTATAAAGGCTAAATACATGACAACTAGTCATGCAAGCAAGGAAGAAATATCGTTACATATATTGTGTTTAGGTATTTGGTTGGTACAACAAGATGTAAGGATATATTGTGATAGTCAGAGTGAAATATTCCTAGCGAAGAACCTGACTTATCATTCAAAGAAAAATAACATAGATGTTCAATATCCCTTTTTGAGAGACATGGTTGAAGAAAAGAAGCACAACAACAAAACAGGTCATTAGTGCCTATAATAACCCCAAAATTTAGTGTTTTTGAGTGCATTAATTGGGCTCAATGGTCAGCACAAAACCCGACACCAAATGGTGTGTTTAGTTGGGCACCAAAATTAGCACCTAGATTAGCATCGGATTTAGTGCCTAAAATAACACCTAGAATTGTAGCGTCCAATTTTTCTTCCTTCTGTACTTCTAGTTTTGCTCCCAATCATGCTTCCGGTTTTGCTTTTGGTATAGCATTGAAAATAGCTTCTGGTTTGGCTTCCAAATTTACACCAAGATTTTCTTCCATTATTGTGTCTTTTTTTGCTTCTAAAATGGCCTTCATGATTGTGTCTTTTGTTGCTTCTAAAATTGCTTCTATTTTTACTTATTTGTTTGCTACATGAATTGCTTCATTTTTTCTTCCTAGGTAGTGCCAAGTTTTTCTTTTGGTTTCACTTCCATTGTTGATTCCTTTTTTTCTTCCAAAAATTCTTCTTTTTTTGCTTCTGAAGTGCCACCAGGTTTTTCTCCTTAATTGACACAAAGTTTTTCTTCCAAAATTTCTTCCTTGTTAGCTCCATGGTTTGCTTCCTTTTATTTTCAAGGTTTGCTTCCTTTTTAGTGCCTATTTTTTCTTATTTTTTAGGTCCATGGTTTTCTTCCTTTTAGTGTTGGGATTTGCTTCTTACTTAGCATCCGGTTTTGCTTGGTTTTAATCAACCGATTTAGCTTCCTACTTAGATCCAAAAACAGCCCCAAGTATGACTTATGATTTAATGTTGAGTTTTACTTCCATTTTAGAGCCACATGTTGTTTCCATTTTAACAACTCATGTTGCTTCCTTTATAGCTTCCATTTATTAATTTAATATTTTTTATTTCAATTTAATTAGTTAAATATATCATGCCTCTTAAAAAACTTATATTATTATAGAGTAAGTCGTATTGCATTTGAAGTATTTTATAGGATATCATTTATAAAGAATTTTTGGGAAACAAACTTCCATACAAACTAACAACATCATTATACTTATTAAATCTCCATCAAAATAAAATCTACAACATACAATATATATAAAATAATAATGTAATTATTATAACATGATCATAATCTATAATTAAAACAAGTGAGTCAAATATACCATTATTAGATAAGTATCATGTCAAATAACTTATATGTTAAAAAAAAACTAGATATCTCATTTGAAATGTATATCATAACATTTCTGGAGATCTTAAAAAAACAAATATTGCATTTTAAATTTATGTCATATCATTCATGAAGAAATTTAATTGAATTTGACAACATCCATCATGAGTAGTAAATTAAAATCATCATACGTAATAAATATCCATTCAAAAATCATCGACCACTTCCATTATATATATAAATTAAAAAGTCAATACTTATAAGATCACTATCATATATAACTAAAATAAGTGAAAGTCAAATATGCCAATGGATCAATAACATTTCAAAATGATACATCTCCAACAGTCGGCATAAGTCAAAATGATACATGTCCAAATGATATAAGTGAAAATGATAAATGATGTAACTCAAAATGATACATGTCAAAATGATACAAGTCAAGATGATACATGTCCAAATGATATGAGTCAAAATGATACAAATCAATAATATGGTACATCAGGTGAAAATGATACATATGATAGTAAACATTAAAATATGCATCATAAAAATATATCAGCAATGATCCATGATGGAGTCTATATGATCAATGTCACTAGCTACTACCAACAACTGGCTCATCATCATCATCACTATCATGATCATCATCAATGTGATCAACATTGTCATCCACCTCGATGTCTTCTGCATCTACCTAATCATCATATTCTCCCATGTCTGTATCAGACACATTATAATCTGGATCTATCTCATGAGGATCAATTGGATCTTCTTGAAGACCCATGTTCTGCAAAAAAATAACATTCAAAATAAAAAATATTATTTATTTCATGCAATAATTAATTTTTATGTTATATTTCTAATATTACAACATATGAAACAAAACCATAATCATATTACATCATATCAAAGTGAACGTACCATAATAAAATTTCAAATAAGTTACATATAAGATGTCATTCCAATGATGTAAAACATGCAACAATTCCAATAAATGTTAGTAAAGATCATAAAAATATTTGTTATACAATTTAACTGTCATCTGTAAATTTTATTACATAATCATAAGTGCCAACCCTCTCCATTTTGTGCTATACATGATTATGTTTGCCTCAAATATCCTTTGAGAGTTAACTAGTCTATATATCTTTTTCTCTTATATTTCACAAAAGAATATTTTTCTAGGACATTTTCGCACTATAATATTCTTCAAAGGTCCTTTGAGAATTAACTAGTCTATAGGTAATTATGAACATTCTCTCGATACTTATTCAACTAGACCACATCCAAATGTCAATCCTTCCAAAGAAAGCATTTGCATATTTACATCAAACAATATTCACTTCCATACATGCTCTTGCACATATGGAATGCCCAACATTGAATACATTAAAGAAATGCAACATTTGGATTAAGGGGTCCAATTGATGAAACCATGCCTTGGGAGCAGATGGACAATGTGATCACCTAGTCCGTGCATAAACAAGATTGCAACATATCATAGAAAACAAAAATTCTGATCCGTTAGGATTTTATGCCCCAAGGAGTTATTGTCCAAGAGTCCCTGAAATGGTTTGGGATGCGACTTGCAAATGCACATAAAATGAAAAATGAGACTCGTATTGAGGAATTGTCGACTTTGATGGATTATTGGCATAGGATTTCAGCTAGAGCACCAATCACTTCTGGGTGCTATGCCTCAAAATTTTCTTTACTCATTGATTTCAAGAAATAGGGTTTTTCTCAGCTAGAAGCAATGCAACATTTGGATTGAGGGGTCCAATTTATGAAACCGTGCCTCATGAGTGGATGGAAAATGTGGTCACCTAGGCTGTGCCTAAATAAGCTTGCAACATATCACTGAACTAAAAAATGACGATCTGTTAGATTTTTATTTCCCAAGGAAGTATTGGCCAAGAGTCCCTAAAATGGTTTGGGATGTGGCTTGCAACTACACATAAAATAAAAACCGAGACTCAGATTGAGGAATCATCAACTCCAATGGATTCTTGACATAATATTTCACCAAGAGAACCCCTCACTCTCAGGTTCCATGCCTTGGAAGTTTCTTTACTCATTAATTTTGAGAACTAGGGTTTTGCTTGGTTAGAAGCAACACAACAATTGGATTAAGGGGTCCAATTTATAAAACCATGCCTCATGAGTGGATGGAAAATGTGGTCACCTATTCCATGCCTAAACAAGCTTGTAGCATCTCATGGAACTCAAAAATGCTACTCTGTTAGGTTTTTATGCCCCAAGAAGGAATTGGCCAAGAGTCCCAGAAATGGTTTAGGATGTGGCTTGCAACATGGCATAAAATGAAAAGTGTGACTCATATTGTAGAACTGTCGACTCCGTTGGTTACTTGGCATAATATTTTAGCTAGAGTACCCCTCACTCTTGGGTCCCATGCCTCAAAGGTTTCTTTATTCATCGATTTTGAGAACTAGGGTTTCGCCTGGTAAGAAGCAATGCAACATTTCAATTAAGGGGTCCAATTTATGAAACCATGCCTCGAGAGTGGATGGACAATGTGGTAACCTAGTCCATGCCTAACAAATCTTGCATCATCTCACGGAACTCAAAAATGATGCTCCGTTAGGTTTTTATGACCCAAGGAGTTATTGGCCAAGAGTCCCTAAAATAATTTAGGATGCGGCTTGCAATTGAGCATAAAAAAAAATCAAGACTCAGATTGAGGAACCGTTGACTCCATTAGATTATTCACATATGATTTCAGCTAGAACACCCCTCACTCCCAGGTTGCATGCCTCAGAAATCACTTTACTCATCGATTTCGAGAATTAGTGTTTTTCTTAGTTAGAAGCAATGCAACATTTGGATTAAAGGGTCCAATTTATGAAACCATGCCTCAGGAGAAGATGGACAAAGTTGTCACTTAGACATGGCCTAAATAAGCTTGCAACATGTCACGGAACTCAAAAATGCTGCTCCTTTTGGTTTGTATCCCCCAAGGAGGTATTAGTCAAGAGTCCCTGAAATGGTTTGGGATGCAACTTGCAAGTGTGCATAAAATGAAAACCGAGACTCAAATTGAGGAACCATCGACACCGTTGGATTCCTGGCATGGGATTTCAGCTAGCACACTTCTCACTCCTGTGTCCCATGCCTACGAAGTTGCTTTATTCATAAATTTCAAGAACTGGGGTTTTGCTAAGTAATAAGTAATGCAAGATTTGGATTAAGGGGTCCTGTTAAGAACCAAATATCAATATAGCATAGAAAAAAATCAGAATAAGTACTCAACGCCTTCAAAAAGAGAGAATTTCAGGTAATAAGCCTCTTCGAGGGGTAAACCTCCTTATACCCCACATAAATTTTCAAATAAAATATGATTCCAAATGAAAATGTCTCCTTGGTATATATAGGAGACTAGGAGGTACAATTACAACTAATGGAATAAAGCCGACATAAATAATATAACATTACTAATGTAATATGCCCCAATTAAGGGGTAATGAGCCACTATTTAGGGCTTAACATGCCCCTCCCCTTGAGACAAGTGTTGTCTGTAATGCTTGAGTAACTCTGGATGCTTCTGTATAAAAGACTCATCTTCCCAAGTGGAATATTCAACTGGTAGTTTCCTCCATTTAACGAGATACTCTGAAATGGATCTATTCCTCAGCTGGTGAATTCTTGTGTCAGTGATGGCTTCAGGCTCCAATATGATTTTTCCTTCCTCGTCAAGTTTTGAAAATATATTTTGAACTAGGATCTTGTCACCTATAACCTTCTTTAAGCATGAAACATGGAAAATTGGGTGTACTCGTGAAGATGCAGGCAACTCCAATTTGTATGCCATAGTACCAATCTTTTGCAACACCTTATAAGGGCCATA
>ML804498.1:215964-233206 GCA_009831015.1 Picea engelmannii | reverse complement strand
CCAAGGGTAATCATTTGAACCATTGTGTTTGTTTATCAGAGACAAAGCAACGAAGGTAGCCTTCTAGACATTTGTTCACTATCTCGGTTTGTCCATCAGATTGAGGATGATAGGATGAGCTATGAGCCAATTGAGTACCCAAAAAATAAAATAATTCTTTCCAAAAATGTCTAGTGAAGATGGTATCTCTGTCACTTACAATAATATTTGGGTTGCCATGTAGCTTTTGAATTGTCTCCATGAATGTGGTGGCAATTGTACTGGCTTTGAAGGGATGAGAGAGTGCACAAAAGTGTGTGTATTTGGTGAGTCTATCAATGATCACCATGATGACACTCTTTCCTTTAGAATTTGGTCTTCATAATGGTCTTCATGAGTTAGGAATGTTGTTTTTGGGATATCTTCTTCCTTCATTCTAATCTGATGATACCCTGAACAAAGATCTAACTTTGTGAAATAGATTGCTCCATATAGTTCATCTAACAATTCATCAATGACGAGAATGGGAAACTTATCTTTAATAGTTATCTTTTTGAGCTCTCTATAATCTAGACACATATGCCATGAGCCATATTTATTGAATACCATTACCACCGGTGCAGAGTAAGAACTTTGGCTAGGTCTAATAATGCCAACCTCTAACATTTCTTCAACCATACGCTCAATTTCACTCTTCTAGGCATAAGGGTATCTGTATGGCTTGATGTTAGGAGGAACACTCCCAGGAATTAGGTGAATATCATGATCATGATTTCGAGTGGGTGGAAGACCTTTCAGAATATCTTCAAATACTTTGGAATGCTTATCAATGATCCCTTGGAGATCTAGGGGAATAGATGGCCTAGATGTCTGAACATCTAGTGAGCATAGTTATGCAATTAAACCTTGATGCCCCTTTTTCAATAATTTTTTCATGCCATTGGAGCTTATCATCTTACTGAGTTTCCCTGTGATACCTCTTAACTCAATTTCTTTTCCTTCCAATGAAAATTTCATGAAAAGTTCTTGAAAATTAAAAGCCACTGTTCCTAATGATTGTAACCATTGGATTCATAGTACGACATCAACAACACCCATGGATATAGCAATCATTGGACTATTCATTACATATTCCCCCATAGTAAGATTGATCTTATTTCATTTTCCTAAGCAATTGATAGTTCCTCCATCTACAATCATTACTTGAAACTCTGGTGCTAGATATACAAACCAATTGAGAGCTCTGGCTAATTTATAGTGAATGAAATTATGAGTACTACCAGAATCAATTAGGACTATTATCTTTTTATTTTTGATATATCCTTCAATGTTGAGGGTTTGAGGAGTGCTAATTCTAGCCAATGCATTACATGATATCATGGGAGTCAACTCTTCAGAAGAAATCACGTCTACATTTTTATCTTGAGAAGGTTCTTGTTCTTGTTCTTGTTCTTCTTCCTCCTCACAATCTATGTAGAATAATTTCTTCTCACCATACTTATGTCCCTTATTGTACTTTCTATCACAATTAAAGAATAAACCTTTTTCTTTTCTTTCCTCCAATTGTTGAGGTGTCAACCTATAGGTTGAGGTGTTTTAGAAGAAGGAACATTATTCTCTTGATAGATTTTATTAGTGGTCCTTCTAGTAGCCATAGCCATATTTTTACTTTCAACATTTCTTGCCACCCTAAATGCATTCTCCAATGATTTGTGTTCCCAAAGACGAACCTCATGTTGAATGTTATCCCTTAAATTTCCTATGAATACATCAATCAAGTTCTCATCTAGAAGAAATGTTACCTTTATATTCAATCTTTGGAAGTTTTCAATGTGCTCTGTAACTGAACCCTTTTGCTTGAGATTTATCAATTGGCTAAAGAAGGTATTTCTCCTTGTATTCTCATAGTGTGTTATCATTTCTTCCGTAAAAATTGTCCAAGTGATGAGTGATTTGTGAGAACAAAGCCATCGATACCACACAAATTGATTGGGTTCTAAATATAAAGAAACAATCCATACCTTTTGTGTATGTGGCATATTGTGTAGATAAAATAATTTCTCCATTTGAAGTATCCATGTGATTGGGTCCTTTCCATAAAAATTCCTCGTATCGATCTTAGGAAAGTGGTTGGTCTTCAACCCAAATTTATGGTTTCTCCATTCTTGATTCATATTCCATGTGTCCTCATCATGAATTTCATGGGATACATTTTCACTTTCAGGTGTCCTCTCTATTAGAAATTTTTTCAATCCTTCCATGATATCCCATTTTAAACCATCCATCTTAGTATTTATTGAATCCCTCATCTTTTGTAGTTCATATTTTGTTATTGTCTTCTTTTGTAAATCATTTATGTCCCTACACATTTCTTGACCTTCATCAAGAGTCCAAGTAGGACTGTCTGGAGGCTTATTTGGTGTAGAAGTTCCCTTTTTTGGTGGCATGTTGGACAAGTATCACCTTAAACCTTGATTTTGAGGTGGTTCTTCTAGACAATATTCCTTTTATTGTATATCAAAAATTTTGGCCCTTTTGGGTATGGATTTTTCTTTTTTTGTAGTTCTTTGATATTTCTTCTCTACAATGCCATAGGTCTGATAAAAAATGGATGTGCCAAGTGGAATTTACGGTAACTTCCCCACAACTTGTTGATTTTTGGCATTTCCATAAGATCTCACTTGTATAGCGTTCCCCACACAACATAATTAATATAAAATTATGAAAATCATACCAGAACTACTACGGATTGTCCACTATCCAATGCAACTAGTCTCACTCAATTTGGATTCTCCAGGAATAAGTTATGATTGTTTTACCCAGAACACTTGATTGAGACTAGTCAATAGGACTAGTTAGATACCCTATCTTCCATGGGGTGTATCTACAAATGTAAGATGACCCATAATATGCAATTTTTACCATAGATACCTTATTAATTTTTGTGAATAGCCTCTGGAGTTCAGGGTCTGAAATGTTACAAAACCAATTTTACAGTGAAAATTTTGCAATGAATCAATTTAGGATGATTCCATAACCCTATCTTACACAGGCCATATCTCTGAAAGTATAAGGCCTCAGGAGATGAAATTTTAACCCAATGTACCTTGATCTATCTGCTAAATATCCTTCAAGCCGTTCCTTCTGAAATGCTATAGAAAAAAAATTATCGTGAAAATTCCAAGATGTCTCAGATGTAGTAGCAAAACCCCAAGACCTTGAGCTCTGATACCATATGTTATAAACCAAATATCAATATAGCATAGAAAATCCTCAGAATAAGTACTCAATGCCTTGAAAAAGGGATAATTAAGGTAATAAGCCTCTTCTAGGGGGGAACCTTCTTATACCCCACATAAATGTCCAAATAAAATATGATTCCAAATGAAAATGTCTCCTTGGTATATACAGGAGACTAGGAGGTGCAATTACAATTAATGGAATAAATCCGACATAAATAAAATAAAATTACTAATGTAATATGCCCCAATTAATGGGTAATGAGCCACTATTTAGGGCTTAAAAGGTCCAATTTATGAAACCGTGCCTTGGGAGAAGATAGAAATTGTAGTCACCTAGTCCATGCCTAAACAAGATTGCATCATCTCACAAAACTCAAAAATGTTGCTCCGTTAGGTTTTTATGTCCCAAGGAGGAATTGGCCAAGAGTCCCTAAAACGGTTTGGGACGAGACTTGCAACTGGGCATAAAGTGAAAATCAAGATTCGAATTGAGGAAATTTCAACTTCGTTGGATTCCTGGAATACTATTTCAGCTATAACACCCCTCACTCCTGGGTCCCATTCCTCAGAGGTTGCTTTATTCATCGATTTTGAGAACTAGGGTTTTGCTCAGTAAGAAGTAATGCAACATTTCGATTAAGAGGTCCAATTTATGAAGCCATGCCTTAGGAGAGGATGGACAAAGTGGTCACCTAGTCCATGCCTAAACAATATTGCAACATCTCACATAACTCAAAAATGATACTCTGTTAGTTTTTTATGCCCCGAGGAAGAATCAGCCAAGAGTCCCCGAAATGGTTTGGGATGCAGCTTGCAACTGGGAATAAAATGAAAACTGAGAATCATATTGAGGAACCATCAACTTCATTGGATTCTTGGCATACGATTTCAGCTATAGCACCCCTCACTCCTGGGTCTGATGCCTCATAGGTTTCTTTATTCATTGATTTCGAGAACTAGGGTTTCACCCAGCAATAAGCAATGCAACATTTGAATTAAGGGGTCCAATTTATGAAACCGTGCCCTGAGAACAGATGGAGAAAGTGTTCACCTAGTCCATGCCTAAAAAATCTTGCAACATCTCATGAAACTCAAAAATGTTGCTCCGTTAGGTTTTTATGCCCTGAGTAGGTATTCGCCAAGAGTCCCCCAAAAGGTTTGGGATGCGACTTGCAACTGCACATAAAATGAAAACCGAGACTTCAATTCAGGAATTGTTGACTCCATTGGATCTTTGGCATAGGATTTCATCTAGCATGCCCCTCACTCCTGGGTCCCATGCCTTGGAAGTTTCTTTATTCATCTATTTTGAGAACTAGGGTTTGTCTCCGTAAGAAGCAATGCAACATTTGGATTAAGGGGTCCAATTTATGAAATTGTGCCTTGGGAGTGGATGGACAATATGTTCACCTAGTCCATACCTAAAAAAGATTGCAACATCTCACATAACTAAAAAATGTTTCTCCGTTAGGTTTTTATGCCCCAAGGAGGAATTGACCAAGAGTCCCTAAAATGGTTTGGGATGTGACTTGCAACTGGGAATAAAATGAAAACCAAGACTCAGATTGAGGAACCATCAACTAAGTTGGATTATTTTCATATTATTTCAGCTACAACACCTCACTCATGGGTCCCATGCCTTAGAGGTTTATTTATTCATCGATTTTAAGAACTAGGGTTTCGCCTAGTAAGAAGAAATACAACATTTGGATTAAGAGGTCCAATTTATGAAATCATGCCTCAAGAGAGGATGGAAAATGTTGTCACCTATTACATGCCTAAACAAGCTTACAACATCTCAAAGAACTCAAAAATGTTGCTCCGTTAGGTTTTTACTCCCTGAGGAGGAATTGGCCAAGAATCCCCAAAATGGTTTGGGATGCGGCTTGCAACTGTGCATAAAATGAAAACTAAGACTTAGATTGAGGAACCATGAAATCCATTGGATTCCTGGCATACGATTTCATTTAGATCACCCCTCACTCCAGGGTCCCATGCCTCAAAGGTTTCTTTATTCAATGATTTCGAGAACTAGGGTGTCACCCAATAAGAAGTAATGTAACATTTCGATTAAGGGGTCCAATTTATGAAACCATGCCTTGGGAGCCTATGGACAATGTAGTCACCTAGTCCATGCCTAAACAATCTTGCAACATCTCACATGACTCAAAAATACTAATCCATTAGGTTTTTATGCCCCAAGGAGGAATTGGCCAAGAGTCCCCAAAATGGTTTGGGATGCGGCTTGTAACTGGGCATAAAGTGAAAAATGAGACTCATATTGTAGAACTATTGACTTCGTTGGTTTCCTGGCATACAATTTCAGCTAGAGCACCCCTCACTCTAGGGTCCCATGCCTCAAAGGTTTCTTTATTCATTGATTTTGAGAACTAGGGTTTCACCCTGTAAGAAGTAATGCAACATTTGGATTAAGGGGTCCAATTTATGAAACCATACCTTGGGAGTGGATGGACAATGTGGTCACCTAGTCCATGCCTAAAAACACTTGCAACATCACACAAAAATAAAAAATGCTTCTCTGTTAGGTTTTTATGCCCCACGGAGGTATTGGCCAAGAGTCCATGAAATGGTTTGGCATGCAGCTTGCAACTGTGCATAAAAGAAATTCCAGACTCAGATTGAGGAACCATTGACTCCGTTGGATTATTCACATACAATTTCAGATAGAACACCCCTAACTCCTAGGTTTCGTTGAAGTCCTATAATCATAGGTAACCTGACTCTTTAGTTGCATATTTGGTGTTTCCCCCGTGATGACGACATCTGGCTCGGTTGATTCCATTTTCCCCTTCTATCCATTTTCACCCGACCCTTCATCACCCTGATGCATCCTTCATCCACCTATGCGCCACTCACTTTCTTATCCATTTGTCCCATTGGCTACATCTTGCCCGCCACTCATCCATGATTAGAAAAACTTAGGCTAAAAAGAACAATAGATTAATAATGTTAGTAATAAAATTAGTATAATTAGTTTTATTAAAATATGTTAGACTAGTTAATAATTAATCAATTAATAATTCAGTTAGTTGTTAAATTAGTAATTAGTTTAGTGTCTATTAATTAAACATCAAATAAAAATATAATAGAAAACATATATTAATAAAAAAAATAATATTAAATATCAAATAATTAAAAAACATAAATAAAACATATAAAAACATATACTAAAATTAAACATATATTAAAACATATAATAAATACAAAACAAACAAAATACGAAATATAATAAAAATATTAAAAAAAAATTAAAAGTCAAAAAATAAAAATAAAAATAAATATATAAACAAAAATTAAAAAATTAAAACTATCCTAAGTCTAAATACTCACACTCCTCGTACATATCGGACCCCCCCCCTCACGTCCCATCAATACCAAGGGGGGTCCGATAAGTAGTATTGGGAGGGAAACTTGTCACCTCCTTGTGAAATAGGACCCCTCCCTCCCAATGCCACTTACCACCTCAGGGGGGGGTCCGATATACCACTTACCTCTCCAAAACTGCCCTCCCCCAAAAACTCAAAACCACCATTTTTGCCAGTTTGACTAGTCTTTTTCTAGGAAGGATTCTCAGCAAAAAAAAACAAATTTTGAAAACCTGAGAGAGGTGTTTCCTCGTAACAGGATGAAGAATAAAAAAATCTTTCAGTTTTTTCACAAGTGCCACCATTTGGGATAATCGAAGCTATATTTCAGTCTCATTTTTCAGATTTTGGATTTTTCTTGTTTCAGTCCTGATTTTGCGGGAGCTGTTTCGGCGAGCTGGAGATGAATTTGGAGAAACCAAAGGAGTTTTTTGTACAGAACATGTTAATTTGCAATAAAATCCTCCATATTTTACACAGGTGTCACTACTTAGGAGAAACAAATGTATGAGCATACCTCATTTTTCAGCAGATTCGGCCAAATTCTTAGTTCCAGATTTTTGGGGATTTGTTGCTATTTTTGGCCGAGGTGGTTGAATTCGACCTCCTGAGCCTGGGGAGAGTATTTTTTTATATGGTAATGAGCCAAATGTAGGGTGGTTGTTGATTCTTTCACCCAAAAAGACTGTTCTCTGTAATAGTTTTTAGATCCACCAGAAATAAAGGGACTTTTTCACAGGATTCCTCCATGTTGACGTTGGTGAGGTTTCTTTCTTCGTTGAATGTGATTCTGTTCATTTATCATTATGTTACTCTCTTTAGGATTTTTAAAAGGAGATTTAGCACATAATTTATCTCTGATACTCTTTGTCGATATTTTAAAAATCTTAATGTTTTCTTCCGATATAACAATGATGAAATTCTTAAATGCTTTGTTATTATGTTTGATCATCTCCTTTGCTTCTTCCATACACCACTTTACTTTAAACAGATCCAACATTTGCATTAACTCACCATATGGAAATACCTTATAGATCTGAATTTGATTTCCAACTTGTCACAGACCCTGTAGCCCAATGGAAGTGTAAGCATACTTCAACCATTTTTATAAAAAACAAATCCTATTTTTCATAGCTAGCCTAATATCCATACACAAACAATTTTATATCAGACAGAGAGATCCTTCTCTGAGTCTTGGAGGGATAGATCCAAGACTCGAAGTGGTTTTGATGTTACCTCTGTGAGTTCCTCCATAGCCTTGGGAAAATTACAGAGTGCTAATAGAATGGCGACCATACTGGGGAACTTTCTCCAGTAGTGCACTTCAAGTTCCAGATCTGATCACTGATGGTGGACAGTGACCAGACACAAGAAACGCTGAAATATTTCACCTGGTGACTCCAAATCAGCTCCAGACAGTGCCGACTCAAAGTCTCTACTTGAGGAAGAACCTGAAGCATGACCAAGCAACCTAGAAATATTAGGTACTCAAGCTCAAATTGTATTCATGATATTATTGGTTTCATCTGCAATTGCTTTCTCTCTTATCATGATCCTAGTCCAAAGTATATTGTTGAAATCCAGGATGGCCATTTTCAACCTAAAGAACCTCAAAGGATTGATCCCATTACCATATCTTCAGTACATACTCCAACACCTATAGAAATCCTTGATAAACACAAGCCTCCTGCTTCATTCCCCACAGTTGTCAAAATCTCTAACACATATGTAAAAATCACAGAGTTTCAAGATGAATTTCCAAATAGTTATAAGCCCTTTGCTTTACCTCCTATACCTATGAAAATCCCAGATAGATACAAGCCCCTAGATTTTCCTCCTATTCTCCATGACCTCCCTATCAATTACACCAATAATCTTCCCAGGTTTGATGGAGAAAACGTGAAGATCATTGCTGAAAAACACATTCAAAATCTTGAGGATTTTCTTGATCTGTTTGAGGTGGAAGAAGACGATGTCTGTATTAGGATGTTTTCCCTATCATTTCTAGGTAAAGTTAAATATTGGTTTAGGAACCTTCCAGCTGCAAGCATTAGCAATTTTTGTCAATTTGTGCAAGTTTTCCTAGATCGATGGGTGATCATGGGAATATCTTTCTCATCCTAGAAGAGTATGAGCATTTTAAAAGACAGCCAGGGGAGACACTACATCAATTTTCAGCAAGGTTCAATAAGGTATATCATGCAATGCCTGCTAATATAAAGCCACCCCCAGGATAAGCCCACTTGCATTTCCTAAATGCCTTCGATCCTAAGATGGCATTTCAATTGAGAGAAATAAACATTGCCACCCTTGAAGAAATGAAAAATATTGCAGTTGATGTGGAAGCTAATTTGTTGAACCGAAAGGAAAAGTTAAAGGAAGAAGAGAAAGATAGAATGGAAAAGAAAAATCTGACATCTTCATAGGTGAAATTAGATATTCTGACCAACACAGGCAACGAGATGATGCAGAGGATTAGTAGAAAAGATGAACTTGTTGTTCAAAGACCACATGTGCCAATAGTTATAGAACAGACAAGGATCAATGTCCTCAAACACTTTGTAGTTCATCCTTGGTACCATGGTTTGGATAATGATTCTTTCATGTATTCAATTCACAATGTAGTCAAATATGAAGCTCCATCTCAACTTGTAGAGGAACAACCATCTGATATGATGTTTACGTTTGATGACTTTTCTTACCTGGATAATCTACCAAAGTGTGATCGGTATGATGATGATCATGAGGCTGAAATAGATGTTGACTGTTCAAAGAAACCAACAACATGTCGTTGGTAGGAAGAAGATCAGTTACAGCTCAGATATGACAATCAGCCTCTGCAAAACAATCATAACAGCGATGAGGAAAATGTAGAAAATTTTAGAGTAAGGGAAAAATCTTTGCCCCTATGTTTCTCTTCTTTTCAATTTTTGAGAGAAAATTGTAAGCAAGTTGACAATAGTAGGGAGGGAGAATGTTCTGTTCAATTAGTTGAAGATGCCATTGTTGATATGGAGGTTGTTCTAAACCCAAAATTGCAGCCCTTGACCTACTTTGATTTTCAAATTCCAGATGAAATATTAAAGCTTGAGACAAATTATGAGTTAATCCAAAATAACTCTGTACCATTAAGCTTTAATTCATTTTAGTTTTTGAAAAAGAATCTTGAGTATATGCCAAAGGATAAACACACAGAAAATCAAGAAGTTTCAGTGGAACCAATGCAACAGTCATTTCAATTTCTACAGGATCTAATATCTGATGTGTTGGATGACTTGTGTTTTCAAAGTCATTTTCCATCATCCAACTATGGGCTGAAAAGATGTTATGATATTGACATGATCAGGTAGTCATCTTCACAATCTAGTTCAACAACAATCTTATTGCTAAACCTATTAGAAAATTTGCAGCCATATCAGTCATTGCATAAGGATGCAAATAACATAGATACAGTGCCAGATCATGTTGTTGACTTGGATAAATTTAAAAATCAAGGAACATGTCAGTTCTACCTTGATCATATGGTCACCTATATAGAGAATTTTTTCATTGCAGAGCCCCAATCTATCTCTGGCATCACTTTTGTTCTTCAGGATTGTCGAGGTCTCTGTTGTAAAGATTAATCATGTTTTTAGCAGTGGCCACTACACTTTGCAGTTTTGAATCTATGGACAAAAGGGCAAGTTGCCTTTTTGACCATGCTAACAAGCAGTGAAGTAGTCTACTGGTCTCAACAACTACTTGATTGGCTTCATTGGCATTTTTGTATTATCTGGTTTAGCATGATTTTTAGTAGTGTAGGGTAGGTAGGAGAGTGTGAATAAGCTTAGCATTCTGAGCATCTCTTTTACAATAGTTTTCATTTTGATTTCGTTTCAGTTGAAAGATAAAAATAGGTACAGGTTGCAGAATAAGATTTTGGGATCAGCCTAATGAATAAAGAACCGGTCTGCATGTTCAGAGTTCAGTGGTTCTTGACACCTCCTGAAAGATCCGCCATCCCCAGGTGGAGCCTATGTTGGGGTACTATAATCATAGCTAACTTGACTCTTCAATTGCTTATTTGGTGTTTCCCTCGTGATGACGATGTCTGGCTCAATTGATTCCATTTTCCCCTTCTACACATTTTCACCCGGCCCTTCATCACCCTGCTCCATCCTTCATCCACATCTACACCACTCACTATCTTATCCGTTTGTCCCATTGGATACATCTCGCCTGCCACTCATCCATGAATAAACAAACTTAGACTAAAAAGAACAATAGATTAATAATGTTAGTAATAAAATTAGTATAATTCGTTTAATTAAAATATGTTAGACTAGTTAATAATTAAGTTAGTTGTTAAATTAGTAATTAGGTTAGTTTTTATTAATTAAACATAAAATAAAAATATCATAAAAAACATATATTAATAAAACAAAAAATATTAAATATCAAATAATTAAAAAACATATAAAAACATATGCTAAAATAAAACATATAATAAATACATAAACAAACAAAATACGAAATATAATAAAAATATAAAACAAAAATTAAAAGACAAAACAAATATATATATATATATATATATATATATATATATATATATATATAGAAACAAAAATAAAAAAATTAAAACTATCCTAAGTCTAAACACTCACACTCCTCGTACATATCGGACCCCTCGCCCCCTCACGTCCCATCAATACCAAGGGGGGTCCGATCAGTGGTATTGGGAGGGACACTTGTCACCTCCTGGTGAAATCAGACCCTCCCCTCCCAATACCATTTACCACCTCAGGGGGGTCCGATATACTGCTTACCAATCCAAAACAGCCCTCCCCCAAAAACTCAAAACCGCCATTTTTTCCAGTTCAACCAATCTTTTTCCGGGAAGGATTCTGGGAAAACGAAAATGAATTTTGAAAAACTGAGAGCATTTTTTCTCCATAATGGGCTAAAGAACAAAACATTCTCTCATTTTTTTCACAGGTTCCACCATTTGGGAGAATAGAAGCTATCTTCAAGCTCATTTTTCAGATTTCCGATTTTTCCTGTTTCAGTCCTGATTTTGCGGGAGCTGTTTCGACGAGCTGGAGACGAATTTGGAGAAACCAAAGGAGGTTTTTGTCCAGAAAATGTTCATATACAATAAAATCCTCCATATTTTTCACAGGTGTCACCTACTAAGGAGAAACAAATGTATGAGCGTACCTCTTTTTCAAGCAGATTCGACCAAATTCTTAGTTCCAGATTTTTGGGGATTTGTTGCTATTTTTGGCCGAGGTGGTTGAATTCAACCTCTTGAGCCCAGGGAGAGTCTTTGTTATATATGGTAATGAGTCAAATGTAGGGTGGTTGTTGATTCTTACACCCAAAAAGGCTGTTATCTGTAATATTTTTCAGATCCACCAGAAATAAAGGGACTTTTTCACAGGATTCCTGCGTGTTGACGTTGGTGACGTTTCTTTCTTCATTGAATGTGATTATGCTAAGTTATCATTATGTTACTCTCTTTATGATTTTTAAAAGGAGATTTAGTGCAGAATTTTTCTCTGATACTCTATGTCGAGCTTTTAAAAATCTTAATGTTTTCTTCCGATATTACAATAATGAAATTCTTGAATTCTTTGTTATTGTGTTCGATCATCTCCTCTGCTTCTGCTGTACACCACTTTACTTTAAAAGGATCCAACGTTTGCATTAAATCTCCCTACGGAAATACCTTATAGATTTACGTTTGATTTCCAACTTGTCACAGACCCCATATCCCAATGGAAGTGTAAGTATACTTGAACCATTTTTATCAAAAACAAATCCTATTTTGCATAGCTAGCCTAATATCCATACACAAACAAAGTTATATCAGATAGAGAGATCCCTCTCTGAGTCTTGGAGGGATAGATCCAAGATTCAAAGTGTTTTTGATGTTACCTCTGTGACTGCCTCCACATCCTTGGACAAATTACAGAGTGTTAACATGTTCCATGTCTTAGAAGTTTCTTTACTCATCGATTTCGAGAACTAGGGTTTTGATTAGATAGAAGCAATGCACCATTTGGATTAAGGGGTCCAATTTATGAAACTGTGTCTCGGGGGAGAATGGAAAAATTGGTCACTTAGACCATGCCCTAAAAATCTTGCAACATCTCACAGAACTAAAAAATGTTACTCCATTAGGTTTTATCCCCGAAGGAGGTATTGGCAAGGAGTCCCCGAAATGGTTTGGGATGCAACTTGCAACTGGGCTTAAAATGAAAATCCAGACTCGATTGAGGAACCATTGACTCCATTGGCTTCCTAAAATATTATTTCTGATAGAGCACCCCTCACTCATATGTCCCATGCCTTAGAAGTTTTTTTATTGATCGATTTCGAGAACTAGGTTTTTTCTTAGTAAGAAGCAATGCAACATTTGGATTAAGGGGTCCAATTTATGAAACTGTGCCTCAAGAGTGGATGGAAAATGTGGTCACTTAGTCCATGCCTAAACAAGCTTGCAACATCTCATGAAACTAAAAAATGTTGCTCTGTTAGGTTTTTATGCCCTGAGGAGGAATTGACCAAGAGTCCCTGAAATGGTTTGGGATGCGACTTGCAACTGGGCATAAAATGAAAGTCGAGACTCAGATTGAGGAACCATCAACTCCATTGGATTCTTGGGATATGATTTCACCTAGAGCACCCCTCACTCCTGGGTTCCATGCCTTAGAGGTTGCTTTATTCATTCATTTCGAGAACTGTGTTTTTTCTCACTAAGAAGCAACACAACATTTCAATTAAGGGGTCCAATTTATGAAACTATGCCTTGAGAGTGGATGGACAAAGTGGTCACCTAGTCCATGGCTAAAAAATCTTGCAGCATCTCATGAAACTCAAAAATGTTGCTCTGTTAGGTTTTTATGCCCCAATGAGGAATTGGCCAAGAGTCCTCGAAATGGTTTGGGATGTGTCTTGCAAATGGGCATAAAATGAAAACCAAGACTCGTATTGCAGAACTGTCAAATCCGTTGGTTTCCTGGCATACAATTTTAGCTAGAGCACCCCTCACTCTCAGGTACCATGCCTTAGAGGTTTATTTATTCATCAATTTCAAGAACTAGGATTTCAACTAGTAAGAAGCAATGCAACATTTCGATTAAGGGGTCCAATTTATGAAACCATGCTTTGGGAGAAGATGGGCAATGTGATCACCTATTCCATGCCTAAAAAATCTTGCAATATATCACAAAAATAAAAAATGCTACTACGTTAAGTTTTTATGACCCAAGGAGTTATTGGCCAAGAGTCCCTGAAATAATTTAGAATGCAGCTTGCAACTGTGCATAAAACAAAAAAAAATGAGACTTGGATTGAGGAACCATTGACTCCATTAGATTCTTCGCATATGATTTCAGCTAGAACACCCCTTACTCCAAGGTTCCATGCCTTAAAAGTTTCTTTACTCATCGATTTTGAGAACTAGGGTTTTTCTTAGTTAGAAGCAATGCAACATTTGGATTAACGGGTCCAATTTATGAAACCATGCCTCGGGAGAAGATGGACAAAGTGGTCACTTAGACGTGGCATAAATAAGCCTACAAAATCTCACATGACTCAAAAATGTTGATCCGTTTGGTTTTTATCCCCCAGGGAGGTATTGGGCAAGAGTCCCTGAAATGATTTGGGATGAGACTTTCAATTGGGCATGAAATAAAAACCGAGACTCGGATTGAGGAATCGTTCACTCCGTTGGATTCCTGGTAGAGGATTTCAGCTAGAGCATCCCTCACTTCCCTGTCTCATGCCTTAGACATTGTTTTATTCATTGATTTCGAGAACTAGGGATTTGCTAAGTAAGAAGCAATGCAACATATGGATTAAGGGGTCCAATTTATGAAACTGTGCCTCGAGAGTGGATGGAAAATGTAGTCACCCATTATATGCATTAAAAATCTTGCAGTATCTCATGGAACTCAAAAATGTTGCTCTGTTATGTTTTTACGCCCTGGGGAGGAATTGGCCAAGAGTCACTGAAAGGGTTTGGGACGTGACTTGCAACTGGGAATAAAACAAAAATCAAGACTCAAATTGAGGAACTGTCAAATATGTTGGATTCCTGGCATACTATTTTAGCTAGAGCACCCCTCACTCCTGGGTCCCATTCCTTAGAGGTTGCTTTATTCATTTATTTTGAGAACTAGGGTTTTGATTAGTAAGAAGCAATGCAACATTTCAATTAAGGGGTCCAATTTATGAAACCGTGCCTCAGGAGAGGATGGAAAAAGTGATCACCTAGTCCATGCCTAAAAACTATTTCAACATCTCATAGAACTCAAAAATGTTGCTCCATTAGTTTTTTATGCCTCGAGGAGGAATTGGCCAAGAGTCCCCAAAATGGTTTGGGATGTAGCTTGCAACTGAGCATAAAAAAAAAAACCGAGACTCGTATTGCGGAACCATCAACTCCATTGGATTCTTGGCATACGATTTCAGCTAGAGCACTCCTCACTCTAGAGTCCCATGCCTCAAAGGTTTCTTTATTCATCGATTTCGAGAACTAGGGTTTTTCCCAATAAGAAACAATGCAACATTTGGATTAAGGGGTCCAATTTATGAAACCGTGCCTCGGGAATGGATGGATAAAGTGTTCACCTAGTCCATGCCTAAAAAATCTTGTAGCATCTCACAAAACTCAAAAATGTTGTTCCGTTAGGTTTTTATGCCCCGAGGAGGTATTCGCCAAGAGTCCCTGAAATTGTTTGGGATACGACTTGCAACTGGGCATAACAAAAAAACAAAGAATGAGATTTAGGAACCATCGACTCCATTGGATTCCTAGCATAGGATTTAAGCTAGAACACCCTTCACTCCTGGGTCCCTGTTAGGATATTTAGACACTTAGGAGTTAGTTAAGATCTACTTAGTCTAATATGTTGTTAGGTAAAAGTGTGTTTCTTTAGTATGCATTAGTATGCATTTGTAGTTAGGAAATCCGATGGTCACGATATGTTCCCGACATAGAGTGATTCGGCGATTCATACTCTCCTCGATCTTAACGGCCATTGATCTGTGGCTTAACACCCAATTGGTCCATGATCTCTATTTAAAGAGCATGGAGGGTCATTTTCCGATGATCTATTGTAAGAAACTCTCTTGTAAAATCTCTCTGTAATCTTTTTCTTTGCATTAATAAACTGCTCCAAGTGGCCGCGTTGGATGGGGCTGTGGATGTTTCCCTGTAGAAGTTTTACCACGTGAAAACATTGGTGTGTTGATCTTTGTTCTGATTATGTGAGTGGTTACTGAAGGTGTTTGTCCTCTATTGGAATACCTGTGTTGTTGAACATGGTATCAGAGCTTGTTTGAAGACCCGCTCTTGTTGTAGATCGAGATCGTGAAGCCGAGTTGCCTCATCTCCAGTTTCTATAATTTTCGTACATTTATGGGCTGAGAGGACTGTTCCATTGTGTCCGGAGAACTCATTTCATTTAGGAACACTTTTTGTTTCACTCTAAAAGTTTTCCGTTTTCCCAAGATATGGCCATTACAGTCAGATCCGGAGGTATAAAATCTGAATACGCATTTTTTTTTAAATTTTTGCAAAGTTTTGATTTTATTTCGGTTTGTATTTTTTTATTTCCGGGCTGCTACTCTTTTAGATTTTCATATTCTCTTTTCCCTGCGCCTTGTGCGATCTTGGAAAATCAAAAATAGATAGGAAAAGGTGCATCTTTCAGGTAAGCTAACCGAGATCTAACCCTTGT
This sequence comes from Picea engelmannii, assembly GCA_009831015.1. Taxonomy (NCBI): domain Eukaryota; kingdom Viridiplantae; phylum Streptophyta; class Pinopsida; order Pinales; family Pinaceae; genus Picea; species Picea engelmannii. Next base: position 216,868 of record ML804498.1, on the reverse strand, counting down.
TGTCATCGAGAAGCAAAATTTTTTTTCTAGTGTGAAAAGAGTTTTTTTGGAGCATGCTCTCCAAAGCCATCTTCCAACAACAACAACAACAACAACAACAATAACAACAACAACAACAACAACAACAACAACAACAACAACAACAACACCCACAATCCTTCTTCTAAACATTACAATATGTTTTGCTAGACCATTTGGTTAAAACTTGCCTTATTAAGCAAGAGGTCTTGAGTTCAACTCTCTCTTTTGTTACTTTTTTTGAAAAAGTTCATGCTAAAAATTGTAAAGTGCATTTCACTTCAAGTATAAAAGTGAATCACTATAAGTAGCTTTATATTTTATTTTAGAGTTATTTTGCATGCAACTTTTCTACTATAAGGTAACCTCATTGTAAAAGTGATCCCAACTTCTCTTTATAAAAGTGGGTTACTTCATAAAGTAGCTTACACTATCACATGGTTATTTGGTTACCGTTTATGCCTTTTTTAAAAGGGGCATAACTCTCACATCGGAAGTCTGTTTTCAGTGCCGTTTTTTTTAAAACCGCACAATTTTTCAAGATCTTTCCATCCAGATCATTAGTTTCAGTTTTAAATCCACATTATCTACATATTTAATATGGATTCTACAAGTACTGTCATGCTTACCAGCAACAACTACTTCCAATGGAGATCCCATATGGAAGATTTATTAAGAAGTAAAGGCCTGTACCGGATTACCATGGGAAAGGAAGCAGCCCCCATTGATGATGATAAGAAAGCCAAATGGGATAATAGGAATGACGAAGCACGTGGACTAATTGGAATGTCCATCTCTCTTGATCTAAGGTACCACCTTCAAGGAATTGATGACCCCAAAGTAGCTTGGGACAAGATTGAATCTGTGTTTGGTAAACTCAATATTA
>ML804498.1:187921-205825 GCA_009831015.1 Picea engelmannii | reverse complement strand
GTTGATTCTTCCATTGTTTGCTCGAAAAGGGGTTGAGATTTTGGGTAGAAGGTTAAAAGTTCAATCTTAAGGGTCATTTTCTGCGTATAAGTTTAGAGCCCTAGCTTATTAGTCCGTAGGGTAGAATACCCAACAACAGTTATATATGATTTATTTGATTTTTTCTTAATCTTTAACCCTCAAGTAGAAAAATAGCATGCATGCATAGTGTTTTGTCTTGATTGCAGGATTGTCTTTGGAAGGAGCAGCACAAGCAAGCGGACAAAGAGCAATAGAGGATCTACACCAAACATCAGTAAAAAGGTTAGTAGGTCCTTTCCATGCTTGTATGTGAAAAAGGGTTTTAGGTTTGGGGTGGTAGGTTAAAAGTGATTTCTTTAAGGTCATGATCTGCATGCAAATCAGACCCTAGTTTGCTAGTCCGTAGGGTATTATTTCCCAACAACAGAATTGGCGAGTCCACCGGGGAAGATACTCTTAGGGTTTCCGGATTTAGTTGTGGTTTTTGGGTAGTTTAAAGGATTAGATTTTATGTTTCTTTGTTTTTCTGTTTTCTGTTAGGTCAGAGCTAGCAGGGAACCTGGTTCTTTATACCAGTTTTTTCCTTGACTGTTGCTTGATGATCATTATCGAGACACACAGAGGTACACGCGGCCTGCAGAAGGCCTACACGCGTGTAACCCACGCCCTAACCTTCTATAGCCCGCGTTTGAACGCTTGTTGTAGAGGTTTCAGTAGCGTGTAGGAGTCAGAGAGCTTGAGAGGCAGTCCTCCTCTTCCCTATCAGAATTATACATTCTCAGGGGGCTTTCTGGATCTTGTCTGAGTCTTGCTGGTTCATAGTCTTGTCTCAGTTTGCTTTATTGCATTTTGTTACTCTTTGTAATTATTTTTCTTTTCTGTTAAAGACGAAGCATCCAAGCCTTTAAGAGACCCTGGTTGTCAATACTAGAGGCCTTTTCCAGGTTTGGGCTACCTGTGGTTAGTTTTGTCTTAGAATTCATACATACACGTGGCCTGTGCAAGTTCAGCCCGCGGGTACCCGTGCCCTGTTATAGCTCAGCACGCGTTGGCACGTGTGCTGTTTCAGTAACAATAGCGGGCTTGATTGGGTACTTTTCAATCAGGGTGGGGAAGTCATCCCCTCCTGTGGTGAGAAGTGTTCCTCTCAGGAGTTTGAGTCTAGGGTGGCACAGTCAGTAGGTTAGGGCCTCATACCCTTAGCCTGTTCTTTCTTAGTTGATTGTTGATAGAAAAGATAAAAAAGAAAAGATTTTGTTTTATGGTTTTTAGACAAGCGTAAGAGTCGGTGCTTTCTTGATTGTCATTGTGCGTCTTTGCTCTGGGTCTTTGCGATCTGCGCTTTACGCCAGCATTTTATTTTGTTTTCTTAGTTTTGTGCTTGTCAGCATTTTCCCTTTGTTGCTTCATTTAGCACTTAAATAAATAAAAAAATTATCTCTTTTTCATTTGTTTCTTTGTTTGAAGATTATGTTGTTGCATCAATAGCTAGGAAGAAGTCTTTTTTCATAAGTTTTTGCAGTGCATTTAGAGCATACGTAGCTCGCAGATTGAGTGAAATTCCTTTATGTTTGCTGCATGAAATCTTAGAAAATTCGAAAAGAAAAAGAAATCTTTCTTGGTGAAAAGTTGTTGGTTTTTGCATTGTTAGTAAAAGTTTTTGTTTCCAAGCATTTCTTATTCATTTTGCTTTGAGTCTTTACACACCATCAGTTTCACCTTCATACCTTGTGACGTAAAAAATCCCATAAAAGCAACGCTAATTTAAAATCTATTAAACTCTTTTGTTTGTAGGGTTCATACACTAGCTCAGGACTAGGGCCTTGGAATAGGTTGGAGAGTAAATTATCCAAGGCCGCTCAAAAACAAACATTGGAGTCTATGATAGGGAGTGTAGAAGTCCAGTTATGTGGAAGTTATCCAAGACCCCCCTCTAACACAGGGGATAAACACGAGGTCACGTAAGGAAAGGTAGTGGAGATAACCCCTCCAAATCCAGACCGAGCATAGTGGAGAACACATATCGAGGATTTGTCTTGGGATTCCATCATTTTCATTTTCCACGGAGCTTCGTGGATATCGAATCCGTTTGAGGTCCTTAGTTGTCTTCCGGACCATTTTCTCTCGATACCCTGGATAGATTTTGGTCTTGATACCCTGCTCATTGTGGTCTACCTGACTATCGACTGTACCCGCCTGGTGACTGTTCGCGTGCTGGCAAACTAGTTGCCAATATTTTTAGGGACATACACAGGTGACTGCGGGGGTATACCACGGTACCTAGGACAGACATCGGGCCACGCTTTGTAGAGTATACCCGGAGGGTGCTTCCGTATTCATGTTTCACTTGCACCGGTAAGTTTCTCTAGTGTTGGTTGTTGTAACTGTTCTTCAAATAAGTTAGTGTTTGCTTGTCTTATCTCATAGGGGCTTCTTTTTAGTGTGTTTTAATGTTTGCACGTGTAGAATACCTTAGCGTGTCTTGGATCTTCTCACATAGTGGAGGATACTGAGCTCCGCCGGTCACGAAGGCTTTTGGGCCTGCCGTCGGTTATACTGGAGCCACCCCCGCCACCATTGAGGCAGAATCTAGACCAACAAGGGTATTTCGAAGCAACCGGGTTACAAACCATTGTGCCCGAACAACTCCCGGAGGAATCAACTGCCAATCTTGGTTCGGTTGAAACCCCAACCACTGATACTTGGCTGCAAGTTATTGTGCCAATTCAATTTTAAGAACTCTTGTCAGTGCCTCATATAGCTATGGCAACAAAGGTTGTTACTTCCTCTGGGAATTCTTCCATTCCCACCACCGTTGCTACCATAGGAAAAGCATCTCCTAACTTGTCATCGTCGGTTCGGGCCACCACGGTCTTGGCCCCAACTATGTCGCACAGTGGACTGACCCCATCTATCGCGATGGCCACACCTCCCTTCACACCTAGTGCGACAGACCCTCCATTCTCATACGGTATGCCTAGTTTAGGTACAAGTCCTGCACTCACTCACTCCACTTTACAGACTTTGGGTCTGGGGGAAGGGAGCTCTAACGCTCCTCTGCAAGGTCAAATTGGGGGCAGTCCTATCCCTTTTAATGCTTTTCCTTACACTGTAGGTCATATCTCTCCTTCATCCCCTTCGCTTGGTGGTCTGCATTAGCAGTTCGCCAAGCAGCCTGCACACACAAGTTCATTTGGAGCTGAGAGTCAAGGAACACCTGCGCAAACTCTGTCGGTAGGTTCATAACCATCTGTTTGGAACGGGACGTTTGGTAACAACACTTTCACATCCATTGCTTACCCATCTGGGGGCACCCCCATCTTTGGACAGTCTACTCCGGCGCAGGGTACTATTCCTGCGCCGGGGGCACATATAGAAGGACCTTGGAACTCAGGACAAGGATCCATTCCTTCCTATGGAATGTCGTTCTGGGGTAATTCTTTCCACAGTCAATGGAACCCAGGACAGACTTCTATGCCTCTCCCATCGGGACCGGCATGGGATAATCCTTCCCAAAGTCCGTCACACATGATGAATGCCCAACATCCTATGTCCTTTATGGGGAATCAACCAATGATGTCTCCACAGATGCAAAATCCTTACGCTGGTCTGGGCCATGGTTTCTACCAGAATCCGGACCAGCAGCCAAACTTTTCCTGGCAACCTGGTGCCAGTCAAACTCCAGGACCCTTTTTCCCAGGTTATCAGCAGCAACCCAAACTACCATTCCTGGCGACGTTACACTTGCCCGATTTGACACGGTTGTTAAATGATCCTATTTGTCATGATCCACATTGGCCTCATATGCCAACGAAGTTTCCTTCGGACATTCCAAAGTTCGAGGCCAAGCCTAACGAAGATCTAGGTGATCACGTGACTACTTTCCATATTTAGTGTTCATCTAACTCATTGAAATATGACTCCGTCTAGTTGCGATTGTTTCAAAGCACTCTTATCAGGAGTGCCGCGAAGTGGTACATCGAGCTTGATCGCTCATGATATTCTTCTTTTGGTGAACTGGCTATGGCCTTCCTTAACCATTTCCAGTTACCTGTGAGATACGACGTAGGCACAGAGATGCTTGCCAATTTCGAACAGATGACAGCGGACCATATCTCTGATCATATCCGAGAGTGGTGACACCAAAAGAGTCTAATAAAAGTACCATTTCCACCAACATTCCTGCTTGAGTGTTTCCTTAAGTCTTTAGTCCCACAATTATCCAAAGACGTCGCAACTTCTGGGGTGTTCTCCGAAGAAGATGACATCATGAGAGCTCAACAGTTTGAGCTTATCTATTCTCAGTCTGGTTTATTGTACAACATCCTGCCAGAGGCACCACGATCGATACTGGATAAAACTAGACAAAGAGTCAGACCACATGCCGATGGTATCGTTGGTTCAGCACAAACCAAGCCCGCTGAGCAATTGAAAAAACAATTGCAGCAATTATCTATACAACACTCAGCGGCTAGCCAGACTACTTCTTTGGCTACTCCTCCTACCCAAATGTCGGAAGTACACTCCGTACAGACGACTAACCCAAATGCCCCCTAGCAGCCTGAAGGGAAGAAAAAGCAATGCAAGAAGGGTAAGGGGGATAAAAATCCCACTGATAATGATGGCGAGGGAACTATGGAAAAATGGAAGGCGAGGTATCCGTGCAACTTGTGTGTGGAAGACCACACGACCCATCTGTTTCCTTGACTTGCAGAGGCCCAAAAGTTTGTCACACAACAACAACAAGTCGTGTTGACTAATCCCTTTCAGCATGGGCAAAATTTAACTCAAGCCTCTACAAGTGCCGAAGGGGGCAGCCAAGAAACCTGCCCTCCCCCAAACAATTCCTCCTCCATGAATGTATATATGGTTAGGGGTGATGCTTTAATAATGACTAGAGCACACAAGTATAGTAAACCAAGTGCCTCTGAGAAGGGAAAAGAAGCCGAACTCCCATCTCTTCCTCTACAGATTGAGAAGACGTTGGGAGAAACGATGAAACACATTCCAAAAGGTCTGTTTAAGAAAGCTTCTCACATTCCAAACGCAAGGGCCACCCAGAATTACTCTGTGGTGGAAGCTTTATCACAAACCCCTTGTGCGATGTCTGCTTTGGACGTCCTCCAAAGATGCCCTGCTCAGAGGAAAGCCTTTTTGACTTCTTTAGGCTCTACTGAGACTTGTAACCCGGGTACCATCATGTTAGATACGACCGACTTGAAACCTCATCTGCCTTACCACGTCGCATTTCAGATAGTAGTGGCTCATCCCACGAAAACTTTTACATGGAATATCTTTCGCACGGTGGTCGACGAGGGCGCTTCGACTTGTGTTATGTCATTAGCATGTTGGAAATCCATTGGTCATCCTGCTTTGTCTCCATCACCTACTCTCCTCACTGCGTTCGACGGTCGTTCTTTCCGACCACATGGCATCGTTCCTTCTTTCCCTATGCAGTTAGGAGGGAAGACCATGTGCATTGAAGTAGAGGTAGTCGATGCCCCCCTTGACTATAACCTATTGTTAGGTCGAAGTTGGAATTATGCTATGCAAGCCATGATTGCTACAGTTTTCTGAGTCTTGTTGTTTCCACATGAAGGCCGGATAGTGACCATCGATCAATTGTCCTTCTCTAGACCTGACCCAACTTTGGGGGAATCCATGGTTCCCATGATAGATAATCCTCAACCCGGTGTCATTAATGTGGGAGTTAGTTTTTGCCCATTCTTGATGGGTACCTTCGATTACCCACCTCCTCATGACGATGTCAAGTTTATATCGCACCACCACAAGGCTGAGATTTTTCACGTTTCGTCATTCCGCATGACTTACTTTGAGGATTCGTGGATTCTTCCTTCCCCATCAGCCATGATGGATGAGACAGGGAACTCTGGCATGTCCATTCCCTTGTCGGCTACTGAAGTAGCGTACTCTTTAGTCCAACAAGATTCAACTAACCCTGATCCGACTCCTGCACAAGAGTTGGATCCACTTCTAGAGCCTATTTAGGCTCAGGGTTCTCTTGCTACCACCGATTCGTTAGACTTAGTCTTGCCTTCTAACGAAGTAGTAATCAAAGCAATGACTAGTCCGGACAAACCTTGGGAAGATCTTCATCACAGATCATATTTCCTCCCAAAGTTAAGTTGAATCAAAGAAGGAGAATTCACCGTGACTATGACTGGAGATAGGTCTTTTCATACTAATCCCTTAGCTACACATAAGATCTATGTTGAGGGTAATATGGTAACCATTGCTGAAATGATACCTATCAATATCTCCAGAACCCCTGGCGTCATAGACAATGTTTTCTTTGGAGCATATATCTCCCGTGAGGAGATGCCAAGCATCAACCCACAAAGAGCCTATCATGAGCTAACTTTGTTGTTTTTCAAGCTCACTTTGAGATCCGAAAGAAACATCCGGCGAGACTGCATTTATGCTTTTCGATATCATCCGGATTAACTGAGAAAAGTAACCATTATGGAGTCTTCTTTAAGCCCTTTTCAGACTCCTTAAAGATTAAAAGATTGACGAGTGACCTTGTTTCTTCACACTCGTTAAATTGTTCCAGAAGAACGTTCCTTAAACTGGTCTCCTTTTAAGCCCTTTTCAAACCCTTTAAAAATGAAAAGATTGTCGAGCAATCTTGTGACCTTTCATGCTCGTTAAACTGAAATTTGAAGTCACGTCTGTCTGGCAGTAGTTTACCCCTTTTTCAGTCCGGTAGGTTAACTGTACGAACAAAGGAACACTCTATTGAGTTCCCATTCTTTAGAAGAGTATCATCAGGTATAATTTTATTCCTTTTTCGGGCCCGAGGGACTAAATTTACGAAAAAGAAACCCCCCCGAAGTCCATAGTTAAGCTCTTTTCAGACTCCCTAAAATTGAAAAGATCATCGAGTGACCTTATTCTTTCACACTCGTTAAAATGGTCCAGAAGAACATTCCTGATGGATTCCATAGTTAAGCTTTTTTCAGACTCAAAAGTGAAAAAATCACCGAGTGATCTTGTCCTTTTCACACTCGTTAAAATGGTTTTGAATTGACATCTAATCGGTGCTAGTTTACCCCTTTTTCGAACCGACTAGACTATTATCGAAAAAGGTACCCCAATGGAGTTTCCTTTTATGCTTTTTCAGACTCTCTAAATATGAAAAACCACTGAGCTTACCTTCTCTAGGCTCATTAAACTTACATCGAAGGACGTTACCATTGTGTGTTCTATCAACCGCATTTTCATACCTTACTCATCAGCCTTGTAACAGTTTGCTTCTACGTCTTAACACCTTTGTCCACTGGAGGATTTTTTCTGAGTATCATTTCCCAGAACATTAGTCTTGTCCTTGTGCCTCGAGCTTGTATGTTTTCTGTACTTGTTCCTCCATTGTAATGCAATATTCCTTTATTCTTTTCCAAAAACTATCAAAAAGAACAAAAAAAACAAATATACCCCAAAAAGAGGATGGGAAAAGTATTTTCTTTATTGGCAGCATAATGAGTTTCCCTTGGATAAATCACATCTGTCCATTTGATTCATTAGGCTATGGGATGTAGGACAACCTTAGGAAGCCTTGCTCGCTATATAGAGTTGTGTCCTCCACTGTTTGGTTACTCTTCCAAACATATGGAGAGTTTGCATTGCCTCCTGCTTCGTAGACTTATGATTAACCGATATGTTGCCTGAGTCTTATCACTTGTTGTGCTATTATCCAAGGGAAGTTGGTCACTGAGCCTGAGTCGGCCCTGCTGCAATATGTCTCTTGTCTGCATACCCGGCCATCTTGAACGTCCAATCAAGTCTTTGTTCGAAATCACTGAAGCCTTCAGTCCGATCATCAAGATTATCAAGTCCATAACCGACGAGTCGTCGAAGACCTATGGGTAGTGCAGTCGTACACTCATATTACACTCCTACCTGAGTTTTAGAATATTTTGAAGTTGTTTCTCGAGCTCTGAAGTACAACCATCAGGCCGAATCAGCTTCTGGGAGATGGATACTTTATATGTATATCTTTCTGATTTTGAGATGTAGCTCCACTGTGTATTATTCGTGGCTACTCTTCATAGTTGTTTGACATGGATCTACAATGTATTTGATTGGTAGCCATGGTTCTATTTTATCTCGAGCATGGGTATGCCCACCTCGGTGAGACGTTTGATATTTTTTGCAGACGACACCTCCTGATTCTTGATTCCTGGGCTCTCTCATTCAGCATATCAGTACAGATTGGTGAAGAATTGGTAATGTATTTTGGCCATCAGATGCTCTTTTGACCTCACACATTAGGGGGCATCTGTTATAACCCTAAATTGCACCACACATGCTTACCTGGCATCATGCCAACTCATATTCCTTCCTTGCCAAAGCCATGCTGAATAAACTCTTGAAAATTCTCTTAAATCAAGTGACACATGCCCTAACCCACTACTGCACGCGTTGGAACGCTGGCAGGCCTCTTACAGCATGAGTTTGAACACTGGCAGGCCTACTACAGCCCGTGTTTACCTAACAAAGCACAAAAACAGGAAAGTTGCCAACGGGACAAAAAGCTATGGGTCAGTTAACTGAAACTCCCATCCATGCATGGTCGAGAGTTCGTCCAAAACCCTAGCTCCTTCTAACCTATAAAATAAGGGGTAGGGGTACTATTTGGAGGAGGAAAAACATAGTGAAGAAACTCTGCCCATTTTCCGAATCCATTTGTCCCAACCCTTTAGCCTTTCCTCAAGCCTAAGGAGAATTAACGCAAAGCAGTTGGAGGACAAAGAAGAGGAGGAGCCTAGGATCAGGATCAAGGAACGGTGGCCGTTCTCAACATTGATTGTAAGTTGATTCATCTTGAAAATAATAAAGAAATACTTTTCCCGTCCCAATGCATGAGTTATATATGATTTATTTGATTTTTGCTTAATCTTTAACCCTCAAGTAGAAAAATAGCATGCATGCATAGTGTTTTGTCTTGATTGCAGGATTGTCTTTGGAAGGAGCAGCGCAAGAAAGCGGACAAAGCGCAACGAAGGATCTACACCAAACATCAGTAAAAAGGTTAGTAGGTCCTTTCCATGCTTGTATGTGAAAAAGGGTTTTAGGTTTGGGGTGGTAGGTTAAAAGTGATTTCTTTAAGGTCATGATCTGCATGCAAATTATACCCTAGTTTGCTAGTCCATAGGGTATTATTTCCCAACAACAGATAAGGAAGAGTGATTCACACATCAACCTCCCTTTCCCTTACTATTGCAAAAACATGGTTCTTGCAGCCCCAATAGATACCTTAGGTGAGACTTCATCTGCACAAGTAGGTGAAGCCAAAAGATTCGGTGTCTTGAGGGATTTGTTGGTCATGGTCAACCCGAACCTTGGGTCCGATAAAGCCTCTACCAAAAAGAAGTAGCCAAAAAATGGTTTTGTTTTCGGGACTAGGAATTTGTGACTAAGGGAATGTTTTGGAGGCCGACTAAGAAAGAAATAATTGACTGATTGGAATGAAAATAATGGGACTTCACGTGACAAGAGAAAAGGAACTCGTGGATGAGTGATGAGAAATGGATGCAAAAGTATGTGTTCATAGATCAACATGAAATTTTGTTTGGCGAATTCCTAGAAATTATGATTGAGTGGCTAGAAAGGTTAATAGAGAAGATATGAAGTTTTAGTGTTGTATCACTAAAGAATTGGACTCTGGAATTGGTAAGGAAGATAAAATAGGTAAGTAACCCAACTACTCAAGTAGTTGATTTTTCATTGGATAGTATACTAGGGGGTTATGTTACAGAAATTCAAAGGCCCACGTGGGAGGTTCTTGAAATCATTGAATATGTGGATAAAGATGTTATTACGTGAAAAGAATGTGATGATAATGGAGTCCGATGGCTAAACAGGATTTGCGCACATAAGGGAGTTGGAGGATAACAAAAGGATTTCCTGAGAAAAGGGCAGAAGCCATGAAAGAGGAAGGAAAGGACTGAGGATGGAAGAATGTAGTCCACGAGAGGAAGAGTACAAATTTGGAGAGTTGCGTGTAGGAAGGAGGTATAAAAGGAAAAAGACTGGGGTTGGGAGAGAAGATCCACACAGTGAGCTAGAAGGACAAAACCCTTGTGCACATGTTTGAATTGTAGAGATACTAGTTATAGGAGGCAGAGAAGAAGGGTGTCAGTCTAGTCCAGTAATAGAAGATTCGGTAAGTCCTAATCAGACATGATACTGCATTGAATCCATGACCCCATGTGTGTCACCATAATAAAAAATAGCATTTGAAGACTTGTCAAAGTCGTCATAGTTAGCCAAGGAGGATATAACAGTACTAGTTGAAATAGTGGGAGTAGTGCGCAGATTCAAAATAAGAGTGTACCAACATCACCAAGAGGAGGGAATACAAAAAACAACATGGCGGGGATAGATAATACTCTTAGACTTCCTAAATTCAAGGGAGTAGGGTCAGAGGACCCATAACAATAATTTTTTTTCTACGAGATAGTTTGGGCTAGTAAAAACATCAGGATGAAGCAGGGAAGATTGTGCAGTTAGAAACAATGTTTAGGGGCCATGAGCTAGTATGGTATATGAAATTATAGGGTATTACACCTACCAGATAGGCTAGGACTTTGGCAGAAATAAAGAAAGCATTATTAAAGGAGTTCAAAAAGACAAAGCCAGAATCAAAATATATTATTGAACTGAAGGAGATAAAATAGGTACAAATAGAGTTAGTATGGGATTACAATCAACACTTTAAGGATGTAATGGGGAGACTAAATTTCCATATTCTATATCAACAACATAAAGAGTGGTTCATTGCAGGATTACTGCCCCACATTCATAGACCACTAAGTCAACAGAAGGTTGTGTCGCAGCCCGAGGCACTGGAAATCGCAATGAAATTAGAGTCATCATCAGCAGGAGACACTGGGGGAATGGACCAAGTTAAGACGCAATTAGTTTCATTAACAATTCAACTGGTTGATCTTACCAAAGGAAGGGAAAACAAGAACAAATTTGGTGTACCAAGTGCAGGATGGAGGGCCACCACAAGGATGAATTCCCATCATTCATGCAGTACTTGGCAGTAGGAGAACCAAATCCACTACCCGGGGGAGCATACTACAAGATCTGTAAGAAAAGGGGACATCATCCTACTAAGTTTCCATTACTCCAAAAATACCAGAGTACTCCAAAGAACTTGTTTTGCAATTTTTGCAAATCGGTAGGACATGAAGAAAAGGAATTTCATGTGTTTGACCTACTAAGGGAGCACACATCGGATATATACCATATCTAGGAAGAGAATACCAGCATGGATGGGAGTGGTGAGAAGTATAACACTTATAGAGGTTTTAATCATGGGAAAAGAGAAAATGTTGGCAGAGGCCGAGGAAGAGGGAATTTTGGTCATGGAGGAAGAGGAATGATTATATGTTATAAATGTAACCAACCGGGACACTTGGCCCGAGATTACCAAAACTCCTGTACCATGTGAACATATTGTAGATCATCGGATCACACAACGAAGGACTGCCCCCAAATAGTTTAAAAATGGCAAGCTAGAGACAACCCAAATCAGAATTCGCATCATAATCAAAATGTGCAAATGATCTCAATGGAAAAATGCAGTGAAGGACCAAAAATCAAAATTTTTACACGTGGAGGAGCTCGCAAAGGTGCTGATATGGAAACTCAAGGAAATCAAATAGAGCAGTGGGTAAGAAATTCAGTGAGGCCTATGCCAACATTCAACCCACAACAGGAAAAATATACATATTAGATCACATGAAAGGAAATACTTGAACCACATGGGGAAGTGTACACATCATCGCTACCTCATCTAGATCACCGTGGTACCTGAAAAATCAAGTGCACAAGTAAGTACACTAACCGAATTCTTAAAAAGTTGTGTATAACTAATGAGATATCAAAGTGAACTTAGTATATTATACAAAATGATTGATCACTGCACCAAAGGAAGGGATACCCTTGTCACACAACGAATGGTAAACCAAGTACTGCGCAGGAAGAGAACCAATGGGGAATTCAAGTTTAATATGCAGATTGGGGAATATGATGTGGATAATGTTATCCTAGACTTAGGATTTGATGTGAATGTAATACCTAAGAAAACATGGGAGATTATGGGTGAACCTGAATTAATATGTTCCCTTGTCCAGTTAAGGCTCGCAAATTAGCATAAGATAGTCTCGATAGGGTGACTAATGGGGGTACCTGTAAACATAGATGGGGCACACAACATGGCATATTTTGAAGTGATTGAGATCATAGATGATAGTCAATCATATCTAGATTTAATGGGATTGGAATGGGTGGTTGATAACCAAGAAATTATTAAATTGAAAAGAAGGGAGATGATCTTCGAGGTCAGGGATCTAAAGTTTACTGCACCCTTGGACCCATCAGAAGGGAAGATATATACAAAATCAGTAATAAAGAATGACATGGACAATTTGTATAATCTAACTGCATGAATGGAGGATCATGTTGAGCCAACAATAGATGGTGCACTCAGTTGGAGAAGTTTCAATTCATGCACATCATATTCAAAATTTGGTCTAGATAATTAACAAGAAAGGATGCATTAAGTATCAACTAGAATATGTGCTCATATAAACCAATATTTGTGTTGGATTGGAACAAAACTATATGAACCACCCAGGTACATTGGACTAATTGAGATTAATGTGTTTATAAAAGCATTTGAATTATAGGTACCTGAACAATAGAGGTTGTTAGCACTAGATGTCATCTTAAAAGCAATTATAGCTAGATGGTGGGCCGCACATAGAAAGAGTATTAAGGACCGGGTGTAGTCCAATAGACTCATGTATATACACTTTGAACCTGAAGAAAAAGTAAGCGTGCATAAATACATTGGAGAAAGTTACCCGGTGGATCACATGGAAAAATGTAGGGCTTTATGGCTCTCAGTATCAGAATTAGAATGGACGCACTGATTCATACACACGTTGAATACAATCTTGAGGAATTGGTATTTAGAATTGGAGACACGCAGAGTGACAATTGCATGGCAAGGATTGGTCTAGATATTCAAAGTCACATTCACATTGGAACATGAATCTCTCTCCATACAGGTAGCCCTATAGGTCATTCAAAATAAGATCTTTGCAAAGGTAGAATTGTTGGAATATGAACCCCTATGCAATGCTCACACAACCAAATTAATGATCCAGAAGCTATTTGAATGCTATAATGTCACGGAGGAGGAATACGATGAAGGGGGTCCCCAAAATATCCAGGTACTAGAGATAGAAGGCACACATGTAGTACAAGTGCCAGAGCTGGTATCCACTGCATACACACAATCAATAAAGACAAATCAAGTCAACATTGGGACAATGGAGAATCCTAAGTTTGTGCACATAGGAGACTATTAGAACGATGAGACAATTGAGAAGGTGGGAGCATTATTACAATAATATCAAGACTTATTTCCCATTACATTCTCAGGGATGAAGGGGATAGCAAGAAACTTAGGGGAGATGAAGATTCCACTAAAACCTAGAGCTAAGCCAATATGAGAAAGATGGTACAGGTTGAACCCGAGGTATAAGGAGAAGGTTAAGGTTGAAATAGATAGAATTCGCGATGTTGGAATCATTGATAAAGTCAAATAATATGAATGGATTAGCCCTATGGTGGTACATGACAAGAATATTGGAGGGATTAGGATCTGCATCGACTTACGGAAGTTTAATGACACATGCTTATATGGCCCATTCCCAACACCATTCATTGATGAAGTACTAGAGAACGTAGGAGGTCAAGAAGCATATTCATTCACTAATGGATTCTCTGGGTACCATTAGATCAAAAGTGCACAGAAGGATAAACATAAAACCACATTTGTGACATAATGGGGAAGTTATCAATACACGGTGATGGCATTTGGATTAAAGAATGCCCCTGTAATGTTTTCTAGAGTGGTTGTGGCCGCATTCAAAGAGTTCATCCATAAATTTTTGGAATTGTACTTAGACAATTGGACAATATTCAGTCTACTACAGGATCATATCAAATTTCTTTGACTCATGTTAGATCGATGAAGACAGTGTTAGATTTCGATGAACTTAAAGAAATGCATCTTTCTTGCACCATTTGGAATTCTACTAGGAAATATAGTATGCAAGATAGGTCTATTGGTTGACCCAACAAAGATTTATGTTATTTTGGAATTAGTGCCACTGACCTCAGTCAGACAGCTCCAAGAAAATTTGGGCCATACATGTTATTACAAGAATTTTATTCAAGGATACGCACATATTACATCACCCATGGAAAAGATGTTGAAGAAAGATTTCAAGTTCCAATGGAATAAGGATTTATAGAAGGGGATGTACACACTGAAACAAAGACTATTCACTACACCCATTTTAGTCTTCCCATATTGGAACAAAGAGTTTCATGTCCCTATCAATGTATCATCCATTGCACTGGGTGTAGTGCTCTCACAACTAGGCGAAGGCACAATCGATCATTGAATTGTGTTCACGAATAGGAAATTGTCTATATCTAAAAAAAATATACCAATACCAAATGGGAAGGCATGGCCATGGTCTATGCACTCCACAAATTCCAACATTACCTACTTGGGTCTCACTTCAATATGTACACATACCATTCTGAATTAAAATACTTAGTCAATAAGCCTGTCTTAGGAGGTAGAATATGCATATGGTTGTTACTATTTCAAGAATATGATTTTAAGGTCATTGTAAAACCTGGGAAACTGAATGCAGGTGATGGGTGTTCTATATGCACTAAAAAACAATAAAAACCCTCAATTAAATTGTCAACCTGGGGTAAGTAAACTTAGAGTTGTAGCACTATATGTGCCAAGGCAGAAAGACTAGAGCTAGAATAGTCTAACTAAGGAAATGGGCTATCTGAGAACTAATATATTCAAGCAAAGGCTATTAATGGTCAAACCCTACTAAGAAACTTAAACTATTTATCCTAAGTAAATTTTGAACAAAGGGTCGATGGATTGTTCTAAGAAAGAGAATGAAAACCCTACTTAAAGAAAGTTAACTTAATCATTATAATGAACAAAAATAAACTATCTATTTAATCTACATAATAAGCAATAAAGACAACAAACTACTTTAATTAACCTACTCAAATTCAATAAGCAACTATCCTATTAAAGCAATTAAATAGACAAGCAACTACCCTATCAAAGCAAGTAAACAAGCAAGCAATCAACTAGCTAACCTATGATAACTTCTACAACAAGTAAACTAATCAAAATTACTGAACAAGTAACTAATCAAACTAATATGCAAGTGAACTCTATTCTTAAGTTAAACTTCATAATTACTTCTAATTTACAAAAGAAAATCTTAATCTACAAAATTGAAAGCATCGTGACAATAAAGGTAATTAGCAACTACTCTTTAATCTACAATAAGAAAGCTATTCTTTAATCTACCAAAGCAAGAAAACTATCATCTAATCTACAAAAGCAAGAAAACTCAAATATAGTGTTGATGGTTATGTCTCCGGTGTCTTATGATATCACGATGGCATTTAACAATTAACGATAACTCAATAGGGATAAACTTGATATTAAATTCTATAGAAAAGTGAAAGGTATGAATTAGGAAATCCAATGAGAACTTAGCCATTATAGAAGCAACATCAACTACCCTGCATATCCATGTGATTATTCAATCTATGCACTAATCATCAACAATATGAAAACACTATTCTATTAAATTCAATTGCATTCTATGCTAATGTAAGCAAATTCATACTACTTAGAGATTCATAACTGAAAACTAAACTCAATAATCAAGCTTCAAATTAAAATTGCAACCTAGATCTAGAATGGAAATTGCATAAAGTAAAGTAAACTAATCCTATTTTAACAATTTAAATTGCAAAAGGGAAATACTCATAAAACATAAATCAAATCCTATTTCTATTTCAAGATATGATAAGAAATTAAATAAGAAAACTAAATAAGAAAAACTAAATATAAATTAGATAAGAAACTAGAAATGAAAACTAAAACTAACAACTATCCATCCACCGAAACTTGCCAAAGAAACCATGAATTAAATACTCGATTTTAACTTTGTTTTTAAACTCTATTTCAACATATGAAAAATCTAACTATCATCTAGTTACACACAGGGGTTAGTATCTAAACTTGCAAGTTGTTTCTTACTAATTAAAAGGTCATTGTATATTAACACTAGCCTTCAAAATAAACTACAAAACTAAACTGAAGCAATTAAATTATGATCAACAATTTACACAGTAAATAAACACAATAAAACTCATGTACACAAAATAAAAGAAATGACGATTATACTGTATGAATTCATAAGATAATTGAATAAATATTCACCCATACCATTGGTGCCCCCCCAGCAGGTTGTGGCTACTCCTCAATGATGAATCACAAGCTCAATCAACACGATTTCAACATTTAAAATTAAAAACACAGTTTTACACAGTTTTAGAGAAAAATGTCTGAAAATGGAAAAACATAGCTTAATTATCCTTTTGCTCTCCTAACTATTTGTCTGATCATTGATGTGGTATTTATAGAGTTTACAAGATGAGAGGTCGACCACTGGAAGGGTCGACGTCCTCTAAAAATAGTAAATCACATTTAATGCGTCTTAATCGTCAGTGGCTTCTAGAAACAAGGCGAGCCAATAAATGCCCAGCATAACAACCCAATCTAAGTTTTCAGAAGCTCAGTAGCTGGAGTCCACGAGCACATGCAAATCCCATGTCTCTGATTCTCCCATTGCTAGCCACCGATATGATAACCGCCAACTCGCCCATGGTTTTAGTGCAGGATGGAGTGTCGGATGGAGTATCGGATGCAAAAACGTCTTGTGATTTTTCCCTGTGACACACAAAACATGAATTAGTTTGTTGGAATCATTAAAACATGTTGAATTATACTCAAAACCATCATAAAACATCAATCATACATACCTGGTATTAGCCACGACGATTTAATACAAAACTCTTCAAAACTCTTCAAAATAGGAAAATGCACATACAATATTGGCTAAAAAGGATCTAATCATCATCATTAAATTAACCATATCACAGGCCCAACATTACCCCCACACCTAATATTTTGCAGGTCCCACTACAAACAAAAAGGAATTATCCCTCATGACTAAGCTTGCTGAGAAGGATCAACTTTAGAAGCTTCTCCTTATTGCCGTGAATATTTTATCTTGTGCCTTTTGTGTTTGGATGCATAAATAGTCCTTAGATCAAGTGTCTATCTCCTAGTCTTGATTGTCAAGTGAGGGTTTTCAAATTGGTAAATGAACTCATCCCAAGTTTGCCCCTGTTTTTCCAATTCGGCTAAGAAAAGGAGTGTGATAAGGCCATGGTGAAAGAGGTTGTTGTGGGGGTTGGCTACATTCTTCCTCACTTGAGAGGACATCTTCTCCAAGATCTTTAAAAAGTAGAAGGGAAAATTCAATGGTTTATTGAACTTAAAGTGAGCTAAAAATTGAAATTGACAGGCTTTAAAGGTGGAATATCTACCTTCGCATGTGATCAACCTGGTGATGACTATGAGAGGGTTGATTAGCTCCTCTTTTATCCACTCCTTGGAGTATCCTTTAGCTCTAGAGATGTTCTGAAATTCTGGTTTAAAAACCCTATTATATCTTGATTGTAGCAACTGGTGGTTTTTAAACCATCTATCCCCCACTCTTGGAAGCTTTGTGGTTGTGGATATGGATTCCTATGAGACCCCAAAGGTGAGACACCTCACGCGTGTTGTCTTTCCATCAAAACTGAGGGAAAATTGCATTGAAATGCCATCATCATGGCCTTGCAAGTGGGACAAAAATGACCCCCAACCTG
>ML804498.1:153261-179769 GCA_009831015.1 Picea engelmannii | reverse complement strand
GGCTGGAGATTTGGATCGTAGGAGATCTACAAGCGGGTATGTGTTTAACCTGTTTGGAGGAGCAATAAGTTGGATGAGCAAAAGACAGGTTGTAGTGGCACTTTCAACTATAGAATCTGAATACATGGCAGCCACTCATGCAATTAAGAAAGCAGTATGGTTACAAAGATTGTGTTCAGGTATTGGGTTGGTACAAGAAGCTGTAAGGATAGAGTGTGACAGTCAGAGTGCAATTTTCTTGGAGAAGAACCCTGCTTATAATTCAAAGACAAAGCAAATTGATGTTCAATATCATTTTGTAAGAGACATGATTGAAGAAAAGAAAGTATCACTGATGAAGGTGGACACTTTGAAGAATGTTGCAGATTCATTAACAAAATCTGTGAGCACTGAGAAGTTTTCTTGGTGTAGAGGATCCATGGGCATTGTTGCCCTGGATTGTTGACTATGTAACCCTATAACCCCCTGTGTGCAAAGAAAACAACAAGTGGGAGAATGTTGGGTATGTGTTATATTCTTTAGAGCGGACGACATATTTCTGGGACGACATATTTCTGGGATGACATATTACCGGGATGACATGTTTCCAGGACCACATGATATTAGGTGGTTTTTCGACACATAGTTTTTTGCCGATGGTTTTCTATTTCCGGTTAAGGAATTAGGGTTTTGGACTAATCCAGGTCATTGGGTTAGGGTTTTTGATGTCACTGGCTCCTATATGTATATTGTATTGTAAACAATGAAAAAAATATGTATGAATATAATATATGCTGGTTTTTCCTAGTTTAGGTTTCCAGGTAAAAAATCTCTGTGTAATGTTTGTATTTGCCATTGTATCTTTTCTGTTCTTTTCTGAATATCAGTTTGCAGTAGATATTGTAAAAGGTTAGGATTTACAACAGGTTCATTTCTTGGCATCTAATAAGGACTTTTTCTAAGTTATCTAAGGATTCCTAGTAAGTGTTTCCATAAACTGTGAATTCATTCGTGTATAGCTCCACACAATCATGAATAAGATCGACAAATATCCCTATTACCGCTCCTTGAAATGTGACAGGAGCATTACACAATCCAAATGGTAAGACCCTATAGGAATAGGTGCCCCAAGGACAAGTAAAGGTTGTCTTGTCCTGATCCTCAGGTGCTATGAGAGTTTGATTGTACCCGTTGTATCCATCTAAAACAGAGAAATACTTCTTTCCAGACAGGGTATCCAAAACTTGGTCAATGAAAGGAAGAGGAAAGTAGTCCTTTAGAGTGGATTTGTTGAGTTCTCGGAAATCAACACAAATTATCCATTTCCCGGTCACTTTCTTTGGGACTACTACAAGTGGGGATACCCACTTACTGTCGAAGATGGGATAAATAAATCTGACATTTAATAACTTTTGGATCTCCTCCTTTACTATATCTTTGAGTGTTGGGTTCATCCTTCTCTGGGGTTTACTAATAGGTGTTACTTCCCCTGGGTATATATGTGATGGATTCATGTGTCAGGGTGTATACACTTCATGTCAGTTTATTCGCAGGAGAATGCCCCTGATTGTTCTTTAATGATACTTACTAATTGTTTTTGTTGGTCTGCATCTAGCCCAGAGTTTATATGTAGAAATTTTCCTGGGATAATCTCGTATGGAATGGTATAAGACATGGTAGACTCACCTATCTCAAAGATAAAATATGTCGAAGACAAAGTGGATGGGTCCAATTGTTCTGGAAATTCTTCCCCAAACATGTACTCAAATTGGGGAAAACATTGTGGAAAATCAACACATGTGATAGCAGAAATGAACTGGTTTAGCACATTTTCCATTGTGTGCCCCTGAAGAGCCCAGGCATGGTCACTTAGAAATATGGGTTCTTCCCAATCCTCATTCTCATATGGACATTCAAGCCACCATATATTATCCATGATAGGTTGAGTTGGAGGGTATATGGTGAGCTTCTGGATAGAAAGTCCATTTGAGATGGTCATTTCTCCCTCTCTACAACCAACAAATGCATTATATGTGGTTAACTAAGGTCTTACCAAAATAAGGGGATGGACTTTGGTAGGATCATTTGAGTGGATGACCAAAAAGTCTACTGGGTACTCCCATGAAGCTAAAGTAACTATGATATCATCCAAAATTCCTTCAAGTATAACCCTAGTCTTATCTGCTAATTCCAAAATGGTTGGGGTAGGTCTAAGAAGAGGCTGTAACTATAATTTATCCAAGGTAGTAGCGATCATAAGATTGATGTCTTCTCATAGGTCTATGAGAGTGTTCCCAATGGAAACATCATTAATGGTTATGGTCACTACGGGGTTTCCTAGGTTCCCATATTTTTCTAGCTTCGGCTTCTCTGATATGTATTCAAAAAGTTCTCCTATCAAATGTACTATAGGAGGGTCCTTCTACTTCCTACCCAGCTTCTTAGTACAAAATTATTTGACTATCTTACTCTAGATTGGAATTTCCTTAATGTCTTTTAGCAAGGGAATCTTGACACAAATATTCTTCAATTCATTCAAGATGTCAAATTCTGGTCGGGTGGTAGGTTTCTCAATTACTAGTATTTATGGATAAGGAGGGGCCTTCGTAATTTTTGAAGGTTAATTTTGGGGAATATTGGGTTCTTGGTACTTAGGAATAATAAAATATTCCCACCTAATGTCATCTATAGGTTTTTTGGGGGTTTCATCGTCTTCTTCTTGTTGGATGACTACTAAAGGTCTCTTCCTATCCAAAAATTTTCCCAACCCTAGTTGAATCTCCTGTAGTGGAATAGGGGTAATAACATATGTCAGGAAGGCCTGCATGTCAACATGGTGAAGAGGTCGAGTGGGCTTGTTATTGGGATTGGACACTGGTTGTGCTGGTAATAGTGTTGGTCTTGGGGAGCTTGAATTAAGATATTGTTGTGGAATAGGAGGTAAAGGTGGTGGAATAAAACTTGGCAGAAGTTGCAGAGTGTTCGGTGGAAACTGAGGGTAAGGATGGTTGGGCATAGAGACAGGTGGAGCTTGAGGGTTCCCTTGGTTATGCCCTCCTCTTGTCACACACCCACTACAACAACTGATATTTTCCTTTTCTTTACGTCTTTTCTTCGAGGAACATAATCTCCAAATTTCTATGGGGCCTAGCGCAGACCCTCCCTTCCCTTATGCTCCCCCATGTGATCGTTGGCTATGGCCACAGGCCTTACCAAAAAGGCACTTCTAGATTTCGCGATTCGGGGAATCGCGATGCAAGCGTTCCCCTGTTATCTATCTTTCGAAATGTCAAAACCCGAAAGGGTCTAACAGATCCTTAGCACCTCCCTTAGGTCTCTTTTCATACGACTGATCCTATGACCTGGCGTTGTTCCTCTAAATGATTTCGAGGTTTCATGATTCGGGAAATCACGATGCAAGTTTTCCTCCTTTCCCTTTAAAATCCTCGGAACTTGAAAGCCCAGTATCATCCTGATCTATGGTCCAGATCGTTGACTTGATCAACGACCTAGATTAAATCTCGATATTCTACCTTTCAGAATTTCTGGCAAGGTATTTACTCCTATTCATTTGATGTACAGAACCTTGGTGGCCATAGATCTTCACCACGCATCCCTACAAATGGGCGGTCCAAATTCTTTCGGGACTCCTCCTCCCTACCACAAGACCCTATCTGGTGACCTAGGGCTCATTCACAGAGCGCATTGGGGTTTCACGTGTCGAAATTCCGAAACACCAAAACCTATTCACGCTAAACCGATTTGAGGTTTTTCATATTGGGATTTTGTGAATGGAAAATACAAGGGAACTTGCCCTTGGGTTTCACGGGTGTCGAATCATCGAAACACCAAAACCTATTCACGCTAAACCATTTCAGGGTTTTTCATATCGGGATTTCGCAATTGGCGTATACAAGGGAACATTCCCTTGGGTTTCCTGGGTGTCAAAACGCTGAAACACCAAAACCTATTCACGCTAAACCATTTCAGGGTTTCGCATATTGGGATTTCATGGCTGGTGAATACAAGGGAACTTGCCCTTGGGTTTCTCGGGTGCTGAAATGATGAAATACCGAAACCTATTCACGCTAAACCATTTCGAGGTTTCTCATATCGGGATTTCATGGATGGAAAATACAAGGGAGATTTCCCTTGGGTTTCCCAGGTGCCAAAACGCCGAAACACCAAAACCTATTCACGCTAAAACATTTCGGGGTTTCGCATATCGGGATTTCACGACTGGCGAATACAAGGGAACTTACCCTTGGGTTTCCTGGGTGATGAAATGTTGAAACACCAAAACCTATTCACGCTAAACCATTTCGGGGTTTAACATATCAGGATTTCATGGATGGCAAATACAAGGGAACTTTCCCTTGGGTTTCCTGGGTGCCGAAACGCTAAAACACCAAAACCTGAGAGAACCACTCTCTCTTGTACAAGGTTTCCAGACTCAGATCACATGATCCTTCAACGGGTTCTTGGGTAATTATCCCTAGGCTTGGTGACTAGAATGAAAAGCCTTCCTAATTCCCCGAGCTATAAATTTGGTGGTAGGGGTAAAGTAAACTCGTGGGTTTACCATTGTGGTAGTCCTTTCGAGGGACTCACTCCAACTATGGAGTGCGAGGAAACTTCCCAAGATAAGTGCTTTCGGGAAATTAAACCAGGGCATAGCGCGAGCCAAGTAGATAGGACAATTCTCAAGGGAACATACTTGTATTCTGAACCTACTCATTCCACACATAGATCGATTATGGTCATATAAGTATAAGAATGTATCCCTTGTCTCCAAATCAAAACACAGGAAAACACTTCCATACATAAACCATTTATGAGCATATAAACATGAGCATGCATTCGTTTCAAAAATACAAGACATAACACTTATCAGAAAACACTAGGTGTGACGCGACTGCTGAGAGGGGTGCTCGTTTCCACCCAACCGTAGGCTCTGTGACTCCAAACATATTTACCACTAGCCACCCCCGAGCTAGACCATGAGGCTTGAGATTCAGTCTCCTACTCCCATCTCAACGGAAGTCAAGGACGAAGGTTACTCTCCTTCTCCTATGTTCAGAACTCTCTGTATTTCCAGAGTTTTCTCCAGTTCTCTTCTGCGATCCCTGTCATACGTGTTCTCCTCTCTTCTCCTCACTTACCACACTTCCTCTCTTGCCTTTTCTATGCAATATTTATTGTGGCATGAATTTCCCCATCCGCGGTCAGGTTTGGGAGCTGTTACAAATGGGCGGTTCACCCCCATCCCCTCATTAACTCTTGAGGAGCCTCCCCACCTACCAATCTGACGGGAAATCCATTCTGGGGTTAGAGAGTTTCTTTGGTCTTTGAGAAAGTAAAACCAGTACGGTACTAGCTCGGTGGAAGTTAACGCAACCATTCCAGGTCCCTTCCACCACCTCTCATTAGCCATCATGGTCTCTTTTAGCACATCCCCCTCTCAGCAGCCATGCAACACATATTCATAACATAATTTACATTCATTGACCTTCTATAAAAAGGTCTGTCAAATCAAACATTCATGTCTTCGAGTTTTCCATAGTTCTTGGCCAATATAGTTATTTTTACACACTGGGGGAAACAGGGTGTTACACCTCTCCATCTTTGAAGCCAAGGATGTTGGTACTATGTAGACCATTTTTTCTAACTAGGTGAGTTTCACTATTGTTGTTGTTGATAATAGGGTGTAACTTGAGATTGTGGATCTAGGTATGTGGGCTAGTTCCTAGGCTTCCATGGCCTCCTAGGCGCATAAGAGGATTCACCAGGATCCCCACTCCTATACATGGCTAATAAAATGGGAAATGATGGACATTTTTTAGTTGAATGGTCTTCTCTGTAGAATACACAAACTGAAATGTTATCTAATCGTCATTCCCTTGAGGAATTCTTCCTCCTTCATCTTGGGCAAAATATGCTCATTGCTTCATTTTCCTCCTCTTGTTTATTTTTAATTTTTAGGGTGTCAAAATGGGAAACTATTGTGCTTAAGATATATATTTTTAAGTTCTCTAAAAGGTTCCCTATCTCTTCTCTTGTGATACCACCTGAACTAATTGGTTTTAAGTTTCTATTATAAGGGTCCCGAACATTCTTTCCTATTTTAGCTCTACTCCTTGAGTAATTCTTACACATTTCACATATTTTGGAAAATGGTTTATGGGAGATGTCACCCGATGCCATCAGGTTAAGCATCTCTAGGTATTATTCTAAAATTACCTTAAGGAAAAGAGCCCTAACTTCATCCTCTGGGAGGTCATGGTATTTTGACTTCCGGGAGATGTACACAAACTGTTCCATATAGTCCTTGAGATTATCGTCTTCTAATTGTTGGATTTTGAAAATATCGTTACGAGATTCTTTGGTCTTGCAGTAGTCTTCGTAATTTTTAAGAAATATATCTTTCATGGCTTCCCAATAACTAATGCTGGATTCTCCCAACCCCATGAACCATCTTACTGCAGAGTCCTTGAGGGTGGCATGAAAGATTTTTAGTTTCTGGGTATCTTGTAAGTAATTGTAGCTCCTACACAAGATGTCGAACTCAAATAGGAAGGTATATGGATCTTCATTGCTTTTACCATAAAAGGTGGGTAGTGCTGAGAGGGGAATATTTTTCACTACTACATATGACCAAATTTGCCACAGTTTTTTGTTGCTATTGCCACACATATCCATCGCACTTTCCAAGAAAGAAAAGACTATTTTGCGTCGATATATCCACAAACCAGGTGTTTGTGGAAACAATGATGAAATTATCTCTCCACGTGTCATCACCATCAAGATAGGTTTTCCTTATAAAGCATGGAAATTGCGATGAAACTTCATCGCAATAGAGACGACAAACCGTGCCAAGGTAAAAAAACTTACCAACAGATTATGATGCAGATGCCATACATGCGACAAAAAACTATGGAAAGTTGTGATGAAAAAGTGTGGCAATAGTGATGGAAACATTTGGTAGAGACAAAACTTATGATGAAAATGCTATATGTGCGACGCAAAACCGTGGAAAAGTGCAACAAACCATCGTCGATATTGCCACGCTTGTTAAAAAAAAATCCTTGCCTTGCGAGGAACTATCGTTGATATTGCCACGCTTCCTGTAAGTTTTTAAAAGAAAAACTACATGAAAATCTACATATCAAGAAGAAATCCTTCCAGAAAGGTGATTGGGCACTCCTCTATGATTCCATATTTTAGGATTTTCTTGGAAAATTATAGACAAGGTGGCTGGGACCATATGAAATTAATGAAGTTCATGATAATGACATTGTCACTTTAATTACCATCGACGGGTCTAGGTCTCCCTTTTTGGTCAATGGACACCGGCTACGAATTTACCATTAGCCGCCTTCAAAATAATCCTTTTGCCAAGAAATAAGTAAGGATTGTTGTTCCTTTCATGATTTTTTTCTTATTGTGGCTCCTTTGTTGTTCCTTTTAAAAAGAACGATTGTTGTTCCTTTGTTGTTCCTTTCACGATTTTTTTCTTATTGTGGCTCCTTTGTTGTTCCTTCTAAAAAGAATGATTTTTGTTCCTTTGTTGTTCCTTTCATGATTTGTTTCTTATTGTGACTCCTTTGTTGTTCCTTTTAAAAAGAATGATAGTTTTTTCGATTGTTGATCTCTTGTATAAGAGTATACATTAGACATGTGGCCTTTGGCATTTTTTCGTCAAAGGACAAGATATCTCATCACGAGTCGACTTGTTCACTTAGGTTACAATCTAGTGAGTGTCATTATCATCATCTAGCTACCAAACCAGGATAATGGTCTTCTTTGGAAAAGACAATTCAAACCATTTATTAAGGATACAGACTCATCTATGGGTTAAAAGGAAACCCTGTCGAGGCTATGGATGCCTGCTGGCAGCAGTGGCTCTACCTGTGGTATCTTAGTATACCTTAAATATGCCAAGTTTTAGTGTGTTTTTAGATTTCCTTTTCTAAACATTGAGGCTATCATTCCAAATATATCTAATAAAAACAAGGGGAGAGTAACAATGTTATTATTTGTGGAAAATTTTAACATGTGAACAAATTTAAAATCATTCGGAATCCTTTTCCTCAAATGGTTTCTACCATGGGCACAATAATTCAAATTTCCCACACAAAGTGATGATTATCATTAGTACTGTTAAAGTGTTTGATTGAAAGATATTAATGATTGCCTTTTCTAGTGGCGGTGACGGCATAAAAATCGCACCTCACAATCACTCCCTGCCATTGTTACACTCATATGTTTGACGGTCAAGGTCGAACTTTCCATTTATTGGGGGTATATGCCCGACACATTTACCGATATATTTCAATGAATGCAATAATTACGAAAATGCACATTTTTCTATATACACAGAATGTTGTTCTATATTTTCTATGTCTGTTGTTTTCAAAAATCTGGTTGAGTTAAGATGCATCAAGGAATGTTACTCATCCTCAACTTCTTACAAAAATATGGGAGGCTGAAGTGTGCGATGGGAACCAACACTCTTACAAGTAACTGAGCATGCAAGATAAATCCTACACTGTCTGGGGTGGACATAGTACTTCAATCAGTTGCAGGGATACAATAGAGACGTCATGATAGAATTATTTCAGAAATTGCAGGGAGAAACCTCCATGGTTCGAGATATATGAATTCCAGTCACTCAAGAAATCATAGCGGAGGTTACAGGCCTTCCTAATACAGGAATACAATGGTATGTAAGATATACATTGCTTAAAGAAGTTGTAGAATCCTTTGTAGACCCTGGAGAGGAATTGGATAAAAAGGGAAAGAGACTTAACCCCAACACTCTTAGTGAACCCTGGAAGGAATTGGAAGGTGTCATATAGAGGTATATCACTTGCAGTGGAAGATATGGTGTGATCTGCCCATGCCACCTCAAACTACTAGTTGTGCTCAAACAATGGTTGGTAATCAATTTACCTTTTTTTCTAAATGCTATGTTACACGAGGTCGCTATAAGAACACATAAGGAAAAAGATCCCATTACTTTCATCAACCACCATGGATTGGTAAAACTGATAGTAAATAAGGCCCTAAGTCAAACTCAAATGACCTAGGGGGATATTATTGAGGCCAATAGGCCCTTACAATTAGAGAAACTTGAATTACAACATGGAGACCCAACTTAGGGAATTGAAGTAGCATAGGAAGGGGAACCTATTGCCCAAATGGAAGCTCTGCCTCCTCAACCTGAAGTCGAGGTAGACCCCATCCAATTTGCAGAGATTCAGAACTCACAAGAAAAGGCATCAACGAGGAAGAGAAAACCAGAAATGGATTCTCCTAAAGCTCCCATTGAAGGGAAAAGAAGAAGTAGACAGATAATACATTATGAATACATTCAGGATACAATAGAACATCCTAAAGAAAATCAGGATACAACAGAACAACCTGAAGAAATTCAGGACATAACAGAGCATCCCTTACAGGGATATGTTCATGGAATTGAGTAGACAAAACAAACACCACAAGGAAACAATAAGGAAGATACCTAGCCAACATTGGGACACCTCACAGAACAATTTTTGAAAAGATATGAGGTAGAGATAACTCATGTTTTAGGGAGTTTAGGGACCTCAACTAGCAGAGACACAAATAAGCCAGAAGAAAACCAGGCACCAACCTCTCCTTCGAACACGAATGAAGATTTCCCTGACATTGATATGTCACTCCCAGATGATACAACACAAGAAGAACCTCATAATGAGGTAAATACCCTGATAGGGAAAGAAGAAGAGCCACTATTGAGAGATCAAGGTGAGGAAAGTCCTAACAGCTCACAGAAACAGAGATCAGGCAAAAGACACAACATAATTAGAAAGTTAAAATGTGAGAACAAGTTGTTGAAGAGAAGGATTAAAAATATTAAAGTGTTAAAGAAGAAATTTGGCAAGCTTAAGGAAATTATCAAGGAATTAAGAAAACAACTAGGGAAAGCCGATAAGATCCATGAAAGAAAGAATACCAAAAGACATAGAGCACAGGGAAGGAACCCTCTTCTTAGGAGGGCAGTCCAAACGAGTTCTGTAGGAACACAGACAAAGTTGCATATCCTTGAATAAATGGTAGAAATGGAACTTCAGACTGAGACTACAATAGCAGAAGGGGTATCTGTTCAAAATGAAGAGGAAATTCCTTTGGGAGCATATGAAATAGAGGCTCAACCAAAAATTCTAGGAGGAATAGCTGCTCAACCTAAGGAAGTAATTCCCACTCCTCTGGAGACCATAGATGTAGAAACTCAGATAGTAATTCCAGTAATGAATTAAGCAATCTGTAAAACTAAAGAGGTATCTCAGTTTCAGGATCAGAGTGCCATCATTGAAAGACTAGAAGAAGAACTGGTACAAGCCCAGAAGGCCTTGACCCAGACCATAGATGAAATGGTGACAATGATAGAGCAACAAAGAGTTGTTAAAAAACTCAAAACCATGTCAGCCATGGAAAATGAGACATATCCGGAGCTGACTAAGGCTCAAGGGAAGACAAAGAAAGTACAAGGTCAACTGGAAAAAGATTTGGAACAAATCAAAGTGATTTGTGATATCTACACTGATGCAATAGATTGTAGAGCTCCTGCTACCAACTATACTTTGTTTTTATTAGAACGCTACCTTTTGCTAAGGGTGAAATCTATTTAAGCATGTAAACTGATTAAATTCACCACTATATCTGAGTTTGTGTCTTGTTTTAGGGAGCAGGAAGAGAAAGTACAATATTTCCTGTGTGAACTGTACTTCCATAATTTCATTTTGGAAGACAACAACAGAGATAATCCTGGTCCCTTTATTGGGGACATCCAATTGCAAGCATTCCTATCCTTCACTAAAAATCAAGTCAGGTGGGCTAAGGCCCACAAAACTTTTATGAAGAGAGAAAATGGGTTAGATCTTTGTGTCAGGGGGGAACCACCAAAGTCTTTTCCAGCTATCATGCGACATATGACATTCATGAAAAGGGAAGGAGTGAAAATCTCTTTAGGTCTTATTCATCAACAGGTTATACGATTATGCATGGCATATTTTAGGGAACTCAAAGAAGAATCTCTTGCTGGCTCCAAGTTAAGATGGGATGTCTCCCTAGTTGAAGTAAGGGTTAGAGAGCCCTTCGGTTTCAAGAACTTCTTTTCAACCACCTTTAGAATAGAAAGATATGCTAGAATGATCCATGAGGAAGGACCTGCTTCGATTGGGTGTAGATATAATCCCCCTCTTATCTGGTTTCCTCCAGAGGATTACCAGAGAGATTATCAAACTAATAAAAAGAGGGAAGACATTGCTTTTGGCGAACTCAGAAGAAAGAATGGGTTTAGGGCACCTGGTGAAGCAACTTTTCCTCCTTCAACATCACTGCTTTGCATGTAAGAACTTAGCTTGCATGAGGACATGCAAGAAGGAAAGTTGGGGGTTATGTTGGGTTATGAAAAGTTTATTCCCCTCATTTCCATGGTTTATGACATCATCTTGACTGACTTTTTTGTTACTTAGGAATAAAATAGGATAGGAAATGACTAAAATGTCTTCTAGAACTATCATTGAGTTGAAGTTCATAAATTATAAAATATGGTTGGAATTGTTTGATTTTGTTACAGGAATGGGTAAATCTTGGTAAAATCACGATAGCAAAAGAGATTTCGAAGATGCGCAAGCTATTGGAGGCTAAAGATATGGAGCGTAAAGCAATTTCAAGAGAGATTAGTTCTCTATTTTGTAAACTTCAAAAATAGTAATAGCGATCATGAGGATCTCTCGATCCTCAAGATAGATTTATTTACCCATATTTTGTAATATATAAAGAGTAGTGAATCCTGGAAAGAATATTCGAAGAATTGTATCTAAGAATTTAGAATTCATAATTACTTTGCACAAACAGTGTCTTTAAATGTTGTCTTAGTTATGGAATTAATAAAGATTTTGAACGTTTCCATCATTTTCATATACTAAGATCCTAGTAGAAGTTCTTTTGAGGACCGAGGGCCCAGTCTGAAGGAGTTACTGTCTTAATCTTTATTTTATCATTTTGATTTTTGTTTCAAACTTTAAATCCTTTTTATCATCGTTACGATAATGCATAAGTGTGTTAATGTTTTGATACTGTTTGCTTGTAGAAGATAGATTCTTTCCTTTGAATGTTGTCGATTTCTATTCCAAATTCCAATCGATGTAGTTTACTGTGTTGTTCCTCTCAGTTCACATGCATTGTTCCTTTCAATTAACTTAGCAATTGTTGTTCCTTTCCGTTAAATTAGCATTTTTTGTTTCTTTCACTTAATTAGTGTTTGTTGTTCCTTCTACTTAGTTGGCATTTGTTTTTCAATTACTGTTCTTCCAGTTGACAGTTCCTCTCATTTTCACGTGCGCTATTCCTTTCAATTAAATTAGCAATTGATGTTCCTTTCTGTTAAATTAGCATTTGATGTTTCTTTCGCTTAATTAGCGTTTGTTGTTACTTCTACTTAGTTAGCATTTGTTGTTCAATTACTGTTCTGTCTCAACTTACATTATTCAGTTATTTCTTTCCAGTAGATTAGATAGTCATCAATAGTTTAGCTTGTTTTTATAGATCCAATTCCTGTTTATTAATTAGATCAATTCATGCCTTTAATATCAGATTCAATTCTTGTCCCTTAATTAGATCAATTAAACAATTTAATTCATGCCTTCAATTCATAACACATTATAGATCAGATTTCAATCATGTTCAGTGGGATCTTAGCTTTAGAAACTTAATGAATGTGTGAGGAACTTGATTGTTTATAAACTCAGATTTTCTACACGATTTTAGCCTCTACAAGATATCTGCATAGACTTTGCTGATATTCTTGAAATAGAAGACGAATCCTCATGTTGATAAATTAATGTTAAACTAAAGTTATTTTTAGGACATATTTAGAGCCCAACAATTAGCAATGGATGGGATTCTTGACTACTATGTGTTGTATCATGAATGATAGGTGGTGCTCTAGGAATCCCATGGTGGACATAGAAACATGCATTATAGTGGGAAGACACAACTATCACAACATACATTACAATGAGACATGTTGTATGCAAGTATAATTCAATTCAAGGCTAGAGTGCACTCTCCACTCCATTATTCATATTATTATCTTCATTCACTCCTATCAATACATATTCTCCCTTTTTATCTTTTGTTTACTTAGGGTTCATATGTGTGTGTGTGAATAAGATTTTGTACTAAAAATTCGTTATAGTTGTATTGCTCAATGTAAGAATACAAAAAAAGGTTTTTCCCACAGTCTATGATTCATACTTTGTTGAACAAATTGATGCTTGTCTACCAAAAATGCAATTGTATCCTTTCATGAGGATTGTGAACTTTTACTAGTATAAAGCCTACTTTAAAAACACGTCAAAACCCTTACCTTTTCATTGTCCTTTCTCCAGATCCATTGGCACATACAAGTTGATAAGAGTTTTCCACGAGATGCATTTCCATCACCAAGACATGCATGGATCATAAAAGACAAATTCTTTATATGAGTAAATATTTAATAAGCAAATAAACATGCATTTAGTTATGTAAAATACTATAGAAAAAAATCAAGTGGTTGCATACCTTAATGAGCTTCTCTTTGTTTTGAGAATAGGTTATTCTCTACCGAACAGGGCCAAACACATGAAGGTGTAAAATCATATGGCCCCTCCCCCCCCTCACATCGCTCTCAATTCCCCATACCCAACAAATGATTTCCTTTATATAGAAAACATATAGACATTCATGCATAACTAGGATAGTCATCAAAACATATGAACATATAAACATTGAAGCATATGAACATATAAACATCAATAAACATCCAAATACAAGTCATGAATTTATACATCTAATTTTTCTTTGATTTATGTTTTTTACATTCATAAAATTAACAATTGGGGTATCATAATCATCCAAGGACATTGTATTTTGTGTGCCCTATCCTTCTATTGTTTGTGTGTGTTCATGTACCATACTTCTGGTACGTCACTGAGAAGGGTGTCGAGGCATTTGTTCAGTGTCCTGAACTGCAATGACGAAAATGATCATATCGATATGTTGAAATATAATTGAAATAACTAATTCATTATTTTGATTAACATTAGACTATTGCTCTTTACCTGTATCTGTAGCTGTGATAGTTGGTGCGTTAATTTCTTGTCCACTTGGTTCCTCTCGTAGTTCACCCTCCTGAGCTACATGTTATTCAATTTTGATAAGATAATATATAAGTATCAATATGTTGAAATATAATTGAAATAACTAATTCATTATTTTTATTAACATTACACTATTACTCTTTACCTATCTGTGTAGATGTTACAGTTGGTGCATTAATTTCTTTTCCACTTGGTTCCTCTCGCAGTTCACCCTCCTGAGCTACATGCTCTTCAATTTAGAAAAGATAATATATAAGTATAAGTCAGGAAATAAATATCTACAATCACAATAAATATATCTAATTTTGAAGCATACATATCGGAATGGGTACTCTGCTCTACACTATCACTGGATATGTGCACCCTTGCATGACATGGTGTCTACTGAATACCTCTAGATTCACTACTGTGGTAGCACTGTTTCTTGAAAACAAACATAAATAATTAGTTAAGGGTGATATAATAAAATATGAATAGACTTTACAAGCATGCTACTTTGGTTTCCTTATTCATTTGATTTACCCGCGTGGCTAGGGAGATAGGAGTTTGGCCCAAGATTTTTCTATACTCAATCACACTTTTAAAACCATGCTTGTAACCAAGATTTAGGTCCTCCTCGGCAGCAAGAGTGTCGAACATATTTAACTTCAATGCATAACACCATTAAAAATACCAATAAAAAAAACATATATTTGTTCTCTATTGTTAAATAAATATTAACCACAGTTAATCATTTAAATCTTACTATTTGGGCTTTTAGTTTTCCATAGCCACCTTGGCCTAGTTTACGCTGGCAATGTTTTTCCACTCTGGCCTTGGTTTCTTTGGAGGTGTCTGGTAGCCTACATATGGAATTTTTGAAAAATATTAGATATTAGAATTGTTACTTAAAATAGGAAATAAAAACATAAATGATCATATTTCACTGATAATATGACATGTGTTGTACCTTTCTTGACCAACTTGTGGATGTCTTCCTTGTTTTTTAAACAAGTTCTCCTTTGCATCATCTATCATGACCTTCCACTCTTTCTCTAGAACCATGGGAGGGCACTTGTTCTTGAGATCTAATTGCAATTTCTCCCTATATTGGTCCCTGGTATATTTTAAATTCTCTCTAGCTAACTTTGTAACCACTTTCTTGTTGAAAATATTTCCGAACAAGTTTACCATGTGGTCTATTAAATCATCTTCTTCTTTTTTTTATCTTGGCCATTCCACCATGTGCGAATGGTGGGGCCAAACAACTCCAATGATTTGTCATTTAAGTTTCTATAGAAAACATTGTTTCCTATAGAAACATGTTATCCATTAATTTATAATAATCTCAACAAATGTCCATTTCAATTTCATACAAAAAATTAATCAATTAATTAACAATTAACTTCAATCTTTGAATCTTGATCGGAACACATATGTCATCCACTAGAAATGTGACATCTAGTGATCCAGTGCTTTTAATTCATTCTTCTTCATGCAAAATAATATCCTCTCCATCTACAGTACGTTCCTCTCTGGAGTCATGTGGAGTCCCAGGATACGGCTCATCATGCTACAGTGTATTCTGCGGGTCAAAATCATTTCATTCATCAATGGATTTGAGGGGAACCTCAGGAGGATAAAAAATCCTCACTTGCACTTTGCTATGCCGACATTTGTTTTGCATTGGACCATCACTGCTACCTATAGCAGTTGTAGGATCGACAGGTTCCCCATGCACAGGGTTTAAAAACTCCTACAAATGGAAAAATTTACTTTATCGGATCATATACAAAATATAAAACAAAAAAATGGATATTAAACTGTCATAGCTAATAAAAATATGTGAAGATGCCACTTACCCCAAAATTAGTTATTGTATTTTGTAGCTCTACAATTCTTTCCCTATCCTCCTGTGTCAGGGGTCTTTTGCTAAGAAAACCTAGATATTCTATGTTAGCCTTATTCAAGGCCTTTGTTACAGTTGTCATTGGGTCAATCGAATAAAATATTCCATCCTCATCAATATCCTCAGTGGGAGCCTTCCCATGTTGACCATGCCACAATACATTGATGAATAAAATTAATGAGATGAACTTTAACATTTGAGAAATTTAGTTGTTGTAGTCATAATTTGTTACTGTATTTAACATGTACCCGGTGAGGCATAGCGGGTGCCTTTCCAAGGTCACCCTAGACAGATGTAGCGGGTGATTTTCAGACACGTTCACCCTGGACAAAAGTTGACACAATAAATCAATCAACAAAAGTTATGAAATTCACCTGTAACATTTAAAAAATGAAATATTGGAGTAATATTAGAAAAACAAATAATGAAATTTCAGAAATTTAGTTGTTGTAGTCATAAGTTGTTACTATATTTAACATTTACCTAGTGAGGCATAGCGGGTGCCTTTCCAAGGTCACCCTAGACAGATGTAGCAGGTGATTTTAAGACACGTTCACCCTAGATAGAAGTTGACACAATAAATCAATCAACAAAAGTTATGAAATTCACCTGTAACATTTAAAAAATGAAATATTGGAGTAATATTAGAAAAACAAATAATGAAATTTCAGAAATTTAGTTGTTGTAGTCATAAGTTGTTACTATATTTAACATTTACCTGGTGAGGCACAGTGGGTGACTTTCCATGGTCACCCTGGACAGATGTAGCGGGTGATTTTTTTCCATGGTCACCCTGGATAGATGTTGAGACAATAAATCAATCAATAAAAGTTATGAAATTCACATGTAACATTAAAAAAATGAAATATTGCAGCAATATCATAAACAAATAATGAAATTTCTGAAATTTAGTTGTTGTAGTCATAAGTTGTTACTGTATTTAACATTTACCTGTTGAGGCATAGTGGGTGCCTTTCCACGGTCACCCTGGACAAATGTAGCCTGTGATATCTCACAGTCACCCTAGATAGATGTTGACACAATAAATTAATCAACAAGAGTTATGAAAGTTATTGTAAGATTAAAAAAATGAAATATTATAGCAATATCAGAAAATAAATAATGAAAAATGAAATATATGCAGTAAAAAATTGATTGATCAAAGGTTGAGTTGAATGGTATGTAATGTATTTACCCCCATATTCGCACCCCCTCCATCTATTCTATTTAAGTTGTAATTGATCAACGACTCTTCACCTGGAACTATTGTTTTTGTTGCACATACAAATATACGATTTCCTTTGCGTCCCTCAAATATGCAATTCGGTTTCTTAGTTGTTGTCATTGGTCGTGTACTATTTATAAAGTGCACAATGTTTCCAGTTGATTTTTTCCTTCCATCAATATTCATAGTTGCCCCTTTATTTTGATTGTTATCTACTAGTTGTATATAATTTGCGGCAACTCCGTATCTTCACATACTTTGCGTATATCAGACCAACATCAGCCAGTGATTGTATTTGTATAATGGTTCGACATACTCCATCAATTCAGTTACAGTGTCATAGCTGACCTTTATGCCATCCATGAAAAATAACCCCAATCCATGTAAGGACAAAGGAGCAATGCGATACATCCTCCCACTGATGAAGAAATCTGTGTCCACTTCAGGTAGCTCCTTATGTTCCCATCGTTGCACTAGATATTTATACCTCAAGGGAAACTCAATGTCACCTATGCTCTCAGCATCATAATTACACGACCCTCTATTGGCAATAAAAAAATGCATGCGTATATGAAATCTTTTCCTTACCTTTTCAGATCTAGTTGATCTAGAACTGGTAGATCTAGTACAACACATCTCACTTTCAACCTCTCTTAGTATATATTGATCATCACTTGAGGAATATAGACCCGAAAAGTACCTATTTGGTGGTACCTACACTCGTTAAAACAACAAGATAAGTTATCGTGCCAATATACGTTTTTGGTACCAACACAGTTGCATATAGTTTCAATATAGTTACATTGTTGCATAAAGTTGCATATAGTTTCATATAGTTTCATAAGTTACATATAGTTTCATAAGTTTTAGTGTTGCATAAAGTTGCATATTGTCACTAAAAAACATGATAAGTTGCATTGTTGCATATAGTTGCAGCATATAGTTGCATATAGTTGCATATAGTTGCATATAGTTGCATAGTTGCATATAGTTTGATAAGTTGCATATTTGCATATAGTTGCATATAGTTGCATAGTTGCATATAGTTGCATAAAGTTGCATATAGTTCATGCCAAGGATACCCCTCTAGAGTTTATGTGTGGCCTAAAGTTCATGTTTCCTCCCTTGACCATGTCAAGGCCCTGAGACCCATACCTAGTGCTCAAGAATGTTAGTGTTACCTATATACCTAATTGGCAAAGGATTCCTTCGAGAGGTCATTTGTGGTGGTTCAAGGTGTCATTTATGGGAAGAATAAGAAGTGGGTTGTGAAGAATATTGTATAAATGACGCAAAAAACAACACCTCCCACCATGTATTACAAGTATTGTGAGAGAAAGTGACACACCAAGACTATTGGAAATTACACCTCGATAAATGCCCCAAGCACTTCTAAAAGCTAAAAGAAGAAGTAGTTGCACTACCATTCAAAAGGAGGTAGCATTAATTAGTTGCACTACTAAATTAGCATTTTTTGTTCCTTTATGTTAAATTAGCATTTGTTGTTTCTTTCGCTTAATTAGCGTTTGTTGTTCCTTCTACTTAGTTAGCATTTGTTGTTCAATTACTGTTTTGTCTCAACTTACAGTATTCAGTTATTTCTTTCCAGCAGATTAGATAGTCATCAATAGGTCAACTTGTTTTTATAGATCCAATTCATGTTTCTTAATTAGATCAATTCATGCCTTTAATATCAGATTCAATTCTTGTCCCTTAATTAGATCAATTCAACGATTTAATTCATGCCTTCAATTCATAGCACATTAGAGATCAAATTTCAATCATGTTCAGTAGGATCTTAGCTTTAGAAACTTAATGAATGTGTGAGGAGCTTGATTGTTGATAAACTTAGATTTGATACGCGATTTTAGCCTCTATGAGATATCTGCATAGACTTTGCCGATATTCTTGAAATAGAAGACGAATCCTCGGTTTGATAAATTAATGTTAAAATAAGTTTGTTTTTAGGACATCTTTAGAGCCCAACAATTAGCAATGGATGGGATTCTTGACTACTATGTGTTGGATCATGAATGATAGATGGTTCTCTACCATTCAAAAGGAGGTAGAATTAATTAGTTGCACTACCATTCAAGAGGAGGTAGCATTAATCAATGACAGTCCCATGGGAAGACTTCTGACAGCCCATGGGTTGAGGACGCAGACCCCTAGGCCCAACCCTCAGAGCCAATCCTTTTCCTGAAGTTACGGATCCATTTTTCCTACTTCCCTTACCTACATTGTTCTATTGACCAGAGGTTGTTCACCTTGGATACCTGATGTGGTTATGAGTACGACCAGGCATGGATGGTACTTGGTCCTCCAGATTTTCAAGGGCCATCGAGGGCACACTAGACATCACAAGATGTACGATGCTCTTCCAGTTGCTGGACCCTATCTCTGGTTGAGCCAATTTCAGGGTGGGCAAGCTGTTAAAAAGAAAAGATAAATCTTCCTAGGGCCTCCGACGACATCTCCAGATTTCCTAACATTGTCATTAGTTATAGGATGAGGCACCAACAACTCTCAAAAATGGGTTTCAATTTTGTTGACTTTGGATGGAAGGTTGTCTATGATATTTCTTGAAGGGGAAAAATTTATGGAATGCCCTCAAATGTTTCCTTGATTTCAACACCCTTTTCATTGAGATTGACATGATCGAATGACCCTCAAATATATGCATGATCAAGGCCATGGACTTCGGAAAATGTTTTCTCTATGCTTCTAAGACACTCTGCAAAGCCTCAGTCTTCTTGCCTATCAACAAGAGTGAATCATAGGATATGGGACACTTAGGGTCCATCTAAAAAAATACTTTTTTAAAATGGCAGTAAAGGCTCTATATTATCTCATTTATCATGGGGTTAGTCAAGATCTTATAAAAGGAATTAATCTCCCAGAACATGGAGCGGGATAGTTGGTTAATCAACATTCTACATAAAACTCTATGTAAACAATTCCTATGTAGAAAATGCCTATGTGGACAAACTTGGATCGTGAGAATAGTGAGGAGGAGAAGGTTGAAAGGTCCATTTTGGATGATAGACATGTGTACATTCTATTTTTTTTCTTGCATCCAGGGCAGAGAGGGTGGGAAAATGAGATTTAACTTGACCTTTCCAAGATCCACACAGTCAAAACATGTTTTTTTTTTGTAGACAAGGGGAAAACAAAAATAGAGGCAACTTGGCGAAACCATGTCTCAATGCAAAAATTCTGGGTGGGATTGGTGGAACTACCACTCACCATTCTCAAGCTTGCTCACAGTGTGCCCTCTAGATCAGTCTCCTCCATGTGCCCTCTATCTCAGTCTCCTTTTCCCTTGATCTCCTTCTTCGATGTTCCCTTGCGCAGATTCCAGGGTTTGGGGAGTTACTCCTTCTGTGATATCCTCGAATCTACTCGTGGTGTTCTGATCTAGATTATTTATGGCATGAAATGAGAACAGAGCTATAATAAATAATTGCACAAAGATATCGCATATATCAAATAATATAACATAAATGTATCAGAGATGAAACCATAAACACAGAGATACAGTAATACACGATTTCTATTAATGAAAGAAATGTACAGAGACTGTAAAAATACAGAGTGAAAGACTCGATAGAATGGTGGCAGCTTATCTCTGAGAAGAGATGTGATGACTACTCCCATTCACAAGAAGATGATTAAAATGAGGCTCTGAAGGCCTTTTTACAATAAACAAGAATTCCCAAAACCCTAGACATCCAAAAACCTAACCCTAGGATATGAAGCGCTAAAAGTCATGTGGGCCCCGTTTGGGTAAGTTAGTACATCAACTTCCCGAGGTCATAACTTTTGCATACGATCTACATTTTGGGCGCATGATATCCCCTTGGAAAGGTATCGTCGAGGAGATTCATTTTTGGGGATCAATTATTCCTTCAACTTTCATTGAGAATATCGATCCCTAAAACCTTCATTTAGGCCGTCAAAATGGCCCCGGAAGTTAAAAACTACTAAAAATAGTAAATTGCCAAAATTTCCAGAAAACTATTTTGAGCTAGTTGGAAAAGATGGGTGGCCATTATATCCACCTAGATCAATCCTCCCTCCTTAGGAAGAAATGGTCTCCATTGCGTTGAGTGCCCGGGGGAGAGGAAAAAGCATTTGTTGAATCTGCATCTTGGTGAGCTGCTTGCCTTGTTGGGGAAGTTGCACTGCTTATCTTGTTGAAGGTTGTCACGAACATGTGGCTGGAAGGGTTGGACCTTTTTAACCAGTCTGGCTACATGAGGTGCATGTGTGCAGAAGTAATCTTTACACTTTGTTGCAATCTTGTCGACATGCTTCTATTGGATATAAGGTGTTTGGGCGTAGGCTGTAGTGGTTGCAGTATCCTTCTGTTTTCCCTTTGAACAGATTATGAAGAAGATGAATTTTGTAGTATGAGATACTACCTTGCGACAATGTTTAGGTGGGACAATATTTGGAACTACCTCTGTTATTTTGTAGAGATGAACTCCCAAAGTAACAATGAAACTACGGGGTCAAGACTCATAAATAACATGGCGCTTCCACATATATGGTTGGTCCAAGAGAACATCACAGACATCCAGTGGGGAAACATCACATAATACCTCATCCTTAAAGGGTTGGATGTCGTATGACAATCAACACTGTTGTATGAAACAAAGATCTCTTCCTTGGTGAATCCACCCGATGTTGTATGGTTGCGGGTGTGGTGTTGTCAACAATCCCAACTGTTTGATGACCTCTGTTGAGATGAGGTTCTTCTGGATTCCTCTATCAACAATAAAATGCATCAGGGTCCCCTTCATCCACATTTGTGAATGAAAAAGGTGCTCCCCCTCTTTTGGATCTATTGGTTCTTCTGGTTGAATTATTGTGGTCGCGGAAATAGTAGTGGGGTCTGTGTCAGTGATCTGTCTTTTACCAGTATTTTCAGAATAAGATTCTGAATCAGGGTTCAGCTCCTTGTCTTTGATCTTGACCACCAATGACTTTTTTGAGAGACATTCATCGGTGTTGTGCCAGGGGATTTTGTGGAAATCACACCATTTTCTGGTGTCCTTCTTTGTCTTCCCGTGACCCTTCTTTTCCTGTGGCTTGGACTGGTTTTCAGGAGACTATTTGTTAGGGTCATATTTCTCATAATTTGGTTGTTTCGGATTTGCATATCTGAACTCCCATTTTTTTTGGTGCTTAAAATTCTACTCAATTTTAACAACATATCGATAAGCAGAACCGAGTGATGAGATGTCCAGAAAATCCATTTTAGTTTGGATGTATCTTTGTAGAGCCCCGTGGTATTTCAGAACCAAATGTTGCTCAGAGTCTTTGATACCCATCTTGGTGTGCAAGGTATGGAAGGTATTGGTGAACTCCAAAACTACTTGGCCCCTCTCTTGCCGTAGTGTGGTCCATCTCATGTACTGGTCCTCATAGTTGCCAACAGGGTAATACTGTTCCTTTACCGCATCCAAAAAAAATTCCTAAGCAGGCTTGACCCCATATATTCTAGACTCCTCTGTGGAAATTTTATCCCAGTAAGTTTTCCACCAATGTTTGACATGAGGGAGAGATTTAAGGAGTGAGAAGGTGATCTTTTCTCTGTCGAAAAAAATTGTGAACAGAGAAATAACCTTCTAGCAGATTTAACCATTTGTCTAGGGTTTCTGCATCTATCTGTCCTTTAAATATAGGAATATCAAAATTAACTTGTACCTTGAAAGGAGAGGTTCTTCCAAAGTGGCCACTTGATGAATATGCGTCTATTGCTATCGGAAGGCATTGAAGGATGTGGGAAAAATTCTCCATCATTTCATCCCTCTGTCGCGTGAGATATTTCTCAAGCAACATACTGATAGGATCGTCTACTCCATCACTTTTCTTTTATTCCACCATTGAGTGTTTCCTGGGTGTGAGAGAGAAATTTTCCTCAAGAGAGACAAGCTCAAGACCCAACTTTCCATACTTGGACCTCGACGAGGACATGCA
The DNA here is from genome assembly GCA_009831015.1 of Picea engelmannii. Lineage (NCBI taxonomy): Eukaryota > Viridiplantae > Streptophyta > Pinopsida > Pinales > Pinaceae > Picea > Picea engelmannii. The sequence goes on along the minus strand of ML804498.1, from coordinate 156,503 downwards.
CTGAAAAACGATCAAGAGCAACCTGCTATGATACCACTGATCCAGATTATTTACAGAACGAAATGAGAGCGGAGATATAATAAATAAATGCACAGAGATATCATGGATATCCAATAATATAACATAAATGTATCATATATGCAACCATAAACATAGAGATACATTAATGCATGATTTCTATTAATGAAAGAAATGTACAGAGCCTGTAAAAATACAGAGTGAAAGACTTGCTAGAATGGTGGCAGCTTATCTCTAAGAAGAGATGTGACGACTACTTGCATTCACAAGAAGATGATTACAATGAGGCTCTGAAGGAATTTTTACAATAAATAGGAATTCCAAAAACCCTATACATCAAAAAACCTAACGCTAGGAGATGAAGCGCCAAAATTCATGTGGGCCCCGTTTGGGTAAGTTAGTACATCAACTTCCAGGGGTCGTAACTTTTGCATATGATCTCTGTTTTAGGCGCATGATAGCCCATTGGAAAGGTATCATCAAGGAGATTCATTTTTGGGACTCAATTTTGAATTTGAAAATAATTGAGAATCTCGATCCCGAAAAACCTTCATTTAGGTCCTCAAAATGGCCCCAGAAGTTAAAAATTGCTAAAAATAGTAAATTGCCAAAATTTCTAGAAAACTGTTTTGAGACAGTTGGAAAAGGTGGGTGTCCACTGATATCCACATGGATCATGTTCTCTCCTCATATATCCTCGAATCTCCTATTCTCTCCTCGACTCTCCTCATGTGCTCAACTCGCATGCAAGTTTGAATTTTTTTTTGGGTTTGGTTTATTATATATATTATAATTATATCATATATATATATATATATATATATATATATATATATATATATATATATAGATAGATAGATAGATAGATAGATAGATAGATAGATAGATAGATAGATAGATAGATAGATAGATATATTATAATTATCACTCTTAGGTATTACCATAATCTCACCTTGTCAAGATGAATCAATAGAAACTTAACAACTAGAGTCACATTTCACTTATATTTTCTCTATATTTGTTGACCCCTCCATGGTTAATGATTTATCATGCACATGTGACATAAATGGAAGAAAAAAATCACACCCACAAGCCCCGTCATCCTATAATGACCTAACCTCTACAACCCCCATTTTCCATTCATATGAAGAAATACTATAGGCCATGCATGATCCCTACTATAAATGGGATACAATGTGTCATACATTCTTTTTTCTCTTGTAGGATGCATGCACCCCAACTACCTCACATAAATAATGAAAGACCATGTTCACTACATTGGGGGAACCTTCACCTACCATGTTATACCTTTAGTGTGTAATGTTCTATGTTTTTTATGATTTAGTCCATGCTTACCTTGATGATCTCACTAATTGGTCAAATAAATGACCCCAATTTTCAAGTCTTCCCCTAAACAAGACACCTTATGGGTTTGGGATTCAGAAAAAGTGTTTTTGATACCAAACTATACTACAAGAATGTTAATGGTGAGATCTTCCCGAGTCGCGAGAAGTACACAGTTGAGATATTGAAGAAGTTTGGGATGTTGAACTGTAAGCCCATGGCCCCATTCACAGGTCATTGTTGCCCATGTCTAGTCCTAGTACAATTTCCTTGGTTTGTGTATTGATCCCTTTTAGTTTTGGGTTGTTAGTATCTTCAATTGCATGCACCTTTCAATCTAGTCAAAGTTCAATTAATGTCCCATTCCATGTCAACAACAATGCATCCACTCACTGGGAACACTAAAACTCGACAAATCGATGACCCCACTAAATTAGGGTTTATGGTTTACATGATGAATTGATGATTGAAGAAAGTGGGTGTGTGAGTCAAATTTGAGTCCAAAAACCCTCCCATATCGTTAAGTCATGAGAATAGTCTATCCATGTCAAATTTCAATGCATTCAGAAACAGTTTGAAAAAATTTCAACTTTGGCCCCATTTACAGGTCACTGTTGCCCGTGTCTAGTCCTAGTACAATTTCCTTGTAAAATTTGTATAAGATATTTGGAGAATGATAATTTTGAAGGTGCTAGGCCTATTCCTACACACCATGGCCATATCACCTCTCATTGACAGTCTATGTATTGATTCCTTTTAGTTTTGGGGTGTTAGTATTTTCAATTGCACGCACCTTTCAATCAAGTCAAAGTTCAATTAATGTCTCTTGTTACTGTAGTGTTATAAAGCCTCATGATCCCAATTCCCATATGCCTCCAACCTTGTGATCTAATGATCATTGGGTGACAACTTTCATGAAGGGTGATGACTAAGACTAGGGGAAACTTTCAATATTTCAAGGCTAGGAATGACCAGGCCCACATCAAGTGAAGGAAGAAAATTAAGAAGGTACATGTGTTGTCCCATTCCATGTCAACAACAACACATCCATTCACTAGGAACACTAAAACCTGACAAATCGATGACTCCACTAAATTAGGGTTTATGGTTTACATGATGAATTGATGATGGAATAAAGTGGGTGTGTGAGTCAAATTTGAGTCCAGAAAACCCTCCTATATCGTTAAGGCGTGCAAATAGTCTATCCATGTCAAATTTTAATGCATTCAGAAACTGTTTGAAAAAATTTCAACGTTGGCCCCATTCACAGTTTGAATTGATAATGGACATACCTACATCGTTGGTATGATTAGGCGCAGATGCGTAGAGATCCTCTTGGTTTCAAGAATAGTTAATTATCTACTAAACAGGGGAAACCACATGAAGGTGGAAGCTCTAATTATGCCCCCCCCCCCTCACATCACTCTCAATTTCCCCATATTACCTAATTTGAAATTCTAAAGAACATGTATCATATACTATATTATACAAAATAAAAATGTATAAAGACCATATAAAAGATATAAACACATTGTAGTGACCGGGAATTCATTAAAACTACCATGAATTAAAACAAAGCGGAAATTTTTAAATTTACTAAAAATTCGCTTACTCTAACATATTCACTTCCCAGATTTTTGATAAATAAAATAACATTTTACATAACGGTTTGCATAACAAGTTAAATTTACATAATAATTTGCATAATAGGTTAAATACCTCGTTCTGATGTTGTCCCCCTTCGCTTGAACCAATCCGCAACAGCTTGCTCCTTAAGACACCCCAAAACCAGCCACCCTACCGACCAGTACGCCTGGCCCTAGGACATCTATGGACGTCCTAGCCCTCCGAGCCCAAAACCCCTCAGCCCCGGTGCACTG
>ML804498.1:40423-144080 GCA_009831015.1 Picea engelmannii | reverse complement strand
GCTTAGTCATAAGCCAAGAAAGTTAAAGGTGGCTAACCATAAGCTAAGATGGTTGAAGGTGGTTAGTTAAAAGTGATTGTTATGTGCCTAATCACGACATAGATAACATCTTTATAATAAGGTCATATGTGTACACATGTTTTATTTATATAATAACGACATATATACCTAACATAAGTTTAGGGTTAGTGTTTATGTATCTTATTGTTATAAACATTAGTTTCCTATGTATACCATAACTTATTATTTATCAATATAACAATCAACTTCAAGATTTTATTCATGGAGATTTCTTCCTTCATTTAATTGAATTAGTAAGTTCTAGCCACCCATTAGGTGTGCAAGTGTGATTCCATTTGGGTATTAGGGATGTAACAAGCGGTATCAAAGATTCAATCAAGCTTTGTTGGTGTTTTTTTTTTAGTTCTTAAAACTAAAAGAGAGAAGAAAATAACAATCAATTTCACCAATCAGGGTTGAATTTCAAGAGAAATTCCATATCTTTATCAATGAAAAGAGAGAGACATTCTAGCTACAATTGAAGGGAAAAGGGTATGTGGATTCCATAAACCTAGAATATTATGGAATCCACATACCCTTTTCCATAGAATATACTAACTAGATCCAAAAACCAAAGACATGAAATATGGTACTACACATATAATATATTATCAAGGAAAAAACAAGCTACATGAAATTTGGACATTTGAACAAAAATTTACAAGTTAAATAAGTACATCAATAAAAAAAAACATACTAACCTTGCAAGTTCGAAATCCGAGCTATGTAGATCGAGAATTGGATTTGTTCAACCGATGGGTGACGGAAAAAATAAACAGCTCAAACAAAAGACAAGAATAGTGTCGCAACTATAGCATTTGTGTCACAAAGTTTCTTAAAGTCAGGTATATATAGATCAAATAGTCAACTAGTCATTAACACCGACCAATGAGATAGGCGGGATTTTCGTCACTATTGCCATGAAAGTTCATGGCAATAGAGACAAAATTTCATGGCAATAATGACGAAAATCCCGACCAAGTTAAAATAACATATTCATGGATATTGCGATGAACTTTCGTGGAAATATCGACAAAAATCCTGCCCTATTTAAAAAAAAAATGAAAATAATGGAAACATGGAAAATTTTCATGGAATAATCCACCCATATGTACTAGTGTTTCATATTGACATTTGGTGTGGTATCCAAAATTGGAAAATCTAAGGTAGTCTCGGTTTGGTTTCCATCTTCATCTTCCTCCCCATGTCTTACATTGTTGTGATCCTCCTGATCATCCATACTAGTTTGGTTTCCAAAATGAGAGTAATTAAGTGGTTTTATCCTTGAAGAGAACAAGGTATCCCTTTTATGGGAAGGTCTTCCTATTGTTTGGTTGTCTGGGACTCTACTCGAGCTAGTTGAGATTATTGGTGCCAAATTTTTTGTGTCAACTTGAGAGACAATTATGTTGGTTGAATTACCAAACAAGGTGTTCACCTGTTCAGGGTCTATGATGTCTTCAAATTTAGGATCTCCTCATGGTGGTAATAAAACAAAGGTTGTATTGATTGGTTCTGTGGAAGGCTCATGTGGTGTTGTCTCTTGTCGCACTATTACTGATGCTTCAATTTTCTATTATAATGTGCTCCCTGTGTTAGTCTCTTCATAGACTGCTTTAGCTCTTTGAGTTGAGCTAGCTCCTGTTTTTCGGTATCGGTCTACGGATTTTATGAGTGGAACGTTCCTTCCCCCAAAAAGATCGGAAGGAACCTTGGTTGAAAGGTCTGATTTAGATTTAATGTATCTACCTTTTGGTTCTCTAGGTCTATTCATGAAAGTAAACAAAAACAAAAATTAAAACTACCATTGGGTTTGGGGGAACCTACTATAGTAGATGTGTAGGTTCTTACCTCTCGTCTTAAATTTCCCCCACCACCAAACTAATGCTAAGGTTTAGAAATGATCTAATTCCTAACTATTTCCTACCTTGAGACAACTCCCCGACAATGACACCAAAAATGATGGGTTTTCTATATGCACTAAAAAACACTAAAAACCCTCAATTAAATTATCAACCCGGGGTAAGTAAACTTAGATTTGTAGCACTATATGTGGCAAGGCAAAAAGGCTAGAGGTAGTATATTCTAACTAAGGAAATGGGTTATCTGAGAACTAATCTATTCAAGCAAAGGCTATTAATGATCAAACCCTACTAAGAAACTTAAACTATTTATCCTAAGTAACTTTTGAACAAAGGATCGATGGATTGTTCTAAGAAAGCAAATGAAAACCCTACTTAAAGAAAGTTAACTTAATCATTATAATGAGCAAAAGAAAACTATCTATTTAATCTACTTAATAAGCAATAACAACAACAAACTACTTTAATTAACCTACTCAAATTCAATAAGCAACTATCATATTAAAGAAAGTAAATAGACAAGCAACTACCCTATCAAAGCAAGTAAACAAGCAAGCAATCAACTAACTAACTTATGATAACTTCTACAACAAGTAAACTAATCAAAATTACTCAAGTAACTAATCAAACTAATAAGCAAGTGAACTCTATTCTTAAGTTAAACTTCATAATTACTTCTAATTTACAAAAGGAAATATTAATCTACTAAATTGAAAGCATCATGACAATAAAGGTAATCAACAACTACTCTTTAATCTACAATAAGAAAGCTATTCTTTAATCTACCAAAGCAAGATAAATATCATCTAATCTACAAAAGCAAGAAAACTCAAATATAGTGTTGATGGTTATGTCTCCGGTGTATTATGATATCACGATGGCATTTAACAATTAACGATAACTCAAGAGGGATAAACTCAATATTAACTTCTATAGCAAAGTGAAAGGTATGAATTAGGCAATCCAATGATAACTTAGCCATTATATAAGCAACATCAACTACCCTACATATCCATGTGATTATTCAATCTATGCACTAATCATCAACAATATGAAAACACTATTCTATTAAGTTCAATTGCACTCTATGCTAATGTAAGAAAATTCATACTACTTAGAGATTCATAACTGAAAACTAAACTCAATAATCAAGCTTCAAATTAAAATTTCAACCTAGATCTAGAATGAAAATTGCATAAAGCAAACTAAACTAATCCTATTTTAACAATTTAAATTGCAAAAGGAAATACTCATAAAACATAAATCAAATCCTATTTCTATTTCAGCATATGACAAGAAATTAAATAAGTGAAATAAATAACAACTAAATAAGAAAAACTAAATAGCAATTAGATAAGAAAATTAGAAATGAAAACTAAAACTAACAACTATCCATCCATCGAAACTTGCCAAAGAAACCATGAAATAAATACTTTGTTTTAAATCTATTTTTAAACATATGAAAATTCTAACTATCATCTAGTTACACACATGGGTTAGTATCTAAACTTGCAAGTTGTTTCCTAATAATTAAAATTTCATTGCATATTAACACTAGCCTTTATAATAACCTTCAAAATTGAATTATGAACAACAATTTACACAGTAAATAAACACAATGTTGGATTACTGAGAGGGGGGTGAATCAGTAATAGAGAAATATATTATTTTTAACCAAATAATCCAAGTGTTATTTCAATATAGAATTATCTTCCAGTAATAAGCAATGAACAAATGAACAATCATACACAGTACACAAGTGTTTTACGTGGAAACCCAAAGCGGGAGAAAACCACATAATGTTTTTTCTTATATGTCTTGAAGAATTACATTTATTGGAAGCACCAACTTCCTTTGTTTTCTAGCTACAACTAGAAGGAGGCTCCAACCCCCTAGTTTCTCAGGATACAACCTGAGGGAAACTCCAACTCCCCAATTCTCTGGCTACAACCAGAAGGAGGCTACAACCCCCTATCTTCTCTGGCTACAGCCACATGTCCTTGCCCTGTCCAATCGCCCTAAAGTAGAAGTAGAATGATGGAACCACTGTCACACTATCACTATGAGATATACCGATGTAAACTTGTACCAATAAAAATAAACCATGAATCAACCAACATCAACTTGTACCTCAACCTGTACCATAAACAAGTGCATCAACCATGCACCAACTTGTACCAAACAATCTGTAATCAACATGTACCATAAACAAGTGCAACCAAACATGTACCAAGTATGTACCAATCGTGTGTCAACTACTAATCAACTATGACTCGTTAATATGTACCAACATCATCAACTATACACCTCATGTATGTGCCAAATCATCAACTGCTTGTCTCAACCATGTACCCAACATGTAACTTAACCAAAATCCCTCATCAATTTCATCATCCAAATATGATTTGTAAATATGTAATAGATCTATTATATATGATCACATACCTGCAAACCTTCCTTAAATTTAACAACAAAAGACTAGCATTTTCATCAAACTTTTCTTTAGTCTCACATGACTAGTTTTGGATTAGCCAACAACCCTAACTTGAAATAATCATAAATTTGTACTTGTAATGAATAAATATATGAAAAAAAAATAAAAAATTCGTCAGTGTGTTTTATGCAATTCCTCCAAGTGTCACTACATGGAACCTCTCAGAAAAGGAGTTATAGTAAAAATGGCATACCTTGCTGAATTTTGGCTTATTCTAGAGAGCGACTGTGTAGAGAGTGTCCCACACGGAATATTTGTTGAATTGATATGAAACTATTACAAAGCATAATAAAGACTTTACTCTAACCAAAACATTTTTTCTTACTTAATTTGGATCTTTTATGAATAAGTTATGACGTTTTTACCTGAAACACATGTTTTAGACTAGTTTCGGGACTAGCCAGAAACCCTATTTTCCACGGAGTGTAACTCCAAAACTACAACGACCCACAAGATGAATTTTTTACCACATATACTTGGATATGTTTTCGCAATGGAATAGAAATTTCATGGTCTGAATCATTCTATAGAAAAATTTATTGCAAAAATGGTGAGATGACCTGTAAATAACATACCTTAGAAAACATCATCAAAATAATTTATCCTTCCTTGAATTTCGGCCTTCTTTTCTTCACCTCCCCTCAGAAATTAGGCTTATATATCCTTTGGTTACCTCATAAACCTATATATATTCAATATTCTCAAGTGTGAATCAAATGAGAGAGACGTGCCTCTTATTTATACTCTCCAAGTAGCTTCCTTAAAAACATCTTCTAGGTCACTTTGTCCACTTTCCTTATTTTAGGGTTAACCCACTTCTAATTTCTCCATTAAATTTATTATTTAAATAATTTATTTTATATTCACATTGAATTATAGTACACTCATCACTTCACTTTATTATTTACCTTCTAAAATCTCTTAAACCACTTTGACTACATTGACCTTTTGAGGCTTCTAGATGACATGTGAGGGTCCTCCAACTTCGTATGGCCATAAATCTCAAACCGTGAGGAGTTATGTGACATTCCACATACCACCATAAATGGCATGATATGTAATATCCATATAGAATATTATTACCTAAAAATATATCAAAACTCATACCATTATCCATCAAACAAATTTGGGTCCATTACCCAAATCTAGGTTCTCCAACTTTTCATGGCCATAACTCTCTAACCATGAGGAGTTTTGTGACGTTTTGCATAACATCAGAAATGGAATGACAAGAATTATCAAACTAGGATATTTTCACTGAAAAATTCACTAACCTTCATCTCATTATTCCACAAATAAGCATGGGTTCTCTAACCGTACTTATAGGATAACTCAATCCACAAAGTGTCTTCTCATGAGGGCTTTCACCATAAGGGGACCACTTAGGAGTTCATCAATTTGTACTTATTATCAACCATGACAAGAAAATAATGAGTCATCAAACAAACTTGGGTCCATTACCCGGACCTTTGTGCTACCGGTATTTCTTCAAGGGTTGACATCAATGAAAACCAACCTTAATCAACAATCTCCCCCCTTTGGCATTGATGGAAACACTCTGATGAAATATTGAAATCATATCACTCATGCTCCCACTAGAACCATGCCTCTGCCCTCTGCATATGATAAATCTCTCCCCCTTTTTCATCAATGGAAAAGGTATCTTTCCATTCAGGGCTTCCCCCCCTGACTGAATTGTCCTCTTATGGTGCTTCCTCATGTACATCTAAGACATATAAGATAAGAATTCAAAAAAAAGCATTCATTTTGGAGTAGAAATAACTCCAAGTCTCTGGAGAATATATTCAAAGGCTTCCCGTGGAAGTGGTTTTGTAAAGATGTTTTCCACTTGTTCTTTTGTGCCCACATACTCAACTCTGATGTTATTTTCTGTAACCCGCTCTCGTAGAAAGTGATACTTGATTGGAATGTGCTTCATCTTGGAGTGAATCACTGGGTTCTTTGAGATACTAATGGTGCTTGTATTATCGCAATAGATTGGAATGGGCTCATAATACTCAACCTATATATCTTTTAGAGTTTGTTTCATCCAAAGAACCTATGTACAACATGATGTTGCTGCAATATACTCTACCTTGGCTGTAGATAAAGATACTAATGATTGTTTATTTCTTAGCCATGATACTAAACACTCACCCAAGTAGAAGGTGGCTCCACTGGTGCTTTGTCGATCATCAATACAACCTGTCCAATCTGCATCTGTGTAGGAAATAAGTGATAGATCATTTCCTTTTGGATACCATAATCCAAACTCTTATGTTCCTTTAAGATATTTGAAAATCCTCTTCACTGCTAACACATGTGACTCCTTTGGTGTTGCTTGAAATCGTGCCACCTGTCCAACTGCCTGCATTACATATGGTCTGGATGCTGTCACATATAGTAGGTTTCCAATCATTGACTTGTATTTCCTCTAATCTGTAGACTTCGAATCATCATCTTTGCTCAACTTGCAAGTGGTTTGCATGGGAGTGATAATTGGTTTGCAATTTTCCATTCTAAACCTCTTTAGCATTTCTCTGATATACTTGGCTTGAGAAATAAAAATTCCTTGGTTGCTTTAACATATCTAAAGTCCCAAAAAGAAGGATAGTTCTCCAAGTAAAGGCATTTCAAATTCATTCTGCATATCTTTTGAAAATTTATGGCTTAACCTGTCATCATCACCACCAAAAATAATATCATCAACATAAACTTCAATTAATAAAATATTACCTTGACTTACCTTGATGTATAGGTTCTTGTCTGCACTTCCTTTTCTGAACCCTGCCTACTACAGATACTTATCCAATCTGAAGTACCATGCTCTAGGGGCCTGTTTTAGACCATACAAGGCCTTATTTAATTTACACACATAATTTGTGTTCTCTGACAACTGAAATCCTTTTGGTTGTTCAATGTAGACTTCTTCTTCAAGTTCCCCATTTAGAAAAGTTGATTTTATGTCCATATGATATACTTTAACATTTTTGGAGCATGCATAGGCTAAAAGAAAACAGATTGCTTTCATTCTAGCAACTGGGGCAAATGTCTCTTCAAAGTCGATTCCTTCAATCTGTGCATATCCTTTACATACCAATCTAGCTTTGTTCCTTGTAACCTGTCCATCTTCATTTAATTTATTCCTGAAAACCCATTTTGTGCCGATCACATTCTTATTCTTTGGACTTGGAACCAATTCCCAAGTGTCATTTTTCTCTATTTGATCCAATTCTTCATCCATGGCCTTATTCAAAAATTCATCCTTGTTGGCTTCTTCAAAACAGTTTGGTTCAATTGTAGATAAGAGTGCTAGGTGTGATTGTTTTGGTGAATGAATTATTCTTCTAGTTTCAACTCATGCGTCTTTGTTTCTAATAATCTGATCTGAAGGATGATTCTTTTGTACTCATTTACTGGGTGTCTTTGGAGACACTCGCTGAACTTGCTCTTCTATTTCTGTCGGATTCTCTTCATCTTCCTATTCTACTTCCTTTTCATCTTCTGCTTCTTCTTCAAAAGGTTGTTCCATTGATTCATTTTCTTCTTCCTTTGATTATGGTCTGTCTGTTTCATTAATTGTTACGTTGATGCTTTCCACAATTTTGTTCAATCTTAGAATGTAACACTTGTATGCTTTCCTTGTACTTGAGTAAACAACAAGTACTCCTTTGTTCACACGAGATTCAAACATTCCCATTTTTCCATCTTCTCTTTTGATGTAGCATTTGCTTCCAAAAACTCTGAAGTGCTTCACATTTGCTGGTCTTCCTTTCCATAGCTCGTAAGGATTTTTGTTAGTGTTGTTTCTGAGAATTAATCTGTTTTGAATGTGAACTGTTGTATGCACTACCCGTGTCCAAAAAAATCTGTCAATTTTGAATCCATTAGCATTGTTCAAGCCATTTCATGTACTGTCATGTTCTTTCTTTCGACAACTCTATTCTGTTGAGGTGTCCTAGAAACAAAGAATTGTCTTTTTATTCCATGATTGTTGCAGTAGTCCATAAATTCCTTTGAAGTGAATTCTCCTCCATTATCAGATCTCAAGTATTTGATTTTTGAATCTAATTCATTTTCAACCATTTCTTTGTATATCTTGAATTTTTCAAAATCTTCTGACTTATTCTTGAGAAATCAAACTACAGTCATTCTTGTATAATCATCAACTAACAACATAAATTATTTCTCACCATTTAATCCCTTTGCTGTAGTTGGTCCAAATAGATCAGTATGTACAATTTCCAGTGGTCTTGTCGTTGAATATTCCTTTGATTTGAACCTGGTCTTTGTTTACTTTCCTTGTTGAAAATGCTTGCATAAAGTGTTGGTTGGTTTCGTGATTTGGGGCATTTTTTTGACTGCTTCTCTTTTGCTGACTTTGACAAGGTTATCAAATGTATGTGACCCATTCTTCTATGCCATGGCCAACTTTCATCGTCCTTTCCTAAACAACATTTTTCATTTCCAATTTCACTTAACACATATATGTTGCTTGAAGTTCTTGCAGTTGTAGCAATCAATTTTCCTGAACCTTCTTTTCTTATCTCACACTTTTGTGAATCGAAAGTAACTTTATGACCTTGGTCACACATTTGACTCACACTTAGAAGATAATGTTTCATATTTTCTACTAGTAGAATATTTTTTGTTTTTGCATTCTTGTTCCCCATTCAGACTGTGCCTTTTCCAATGATTTTGGCTGAATTATTATTTCCAAAGGAGATTGATCCATCTCTTTCCTTTCGTAATGTAAGAAATCTGTCTCTATCACCTGTCATGTGTTTTGAACATCCACTATCAACATACCAACCACTTTTCTTCTGCTTAGATTGTACAGCGAGTGTGCATTCTTCATTTCTATATTGATCCTGCTTTCTTATCCATGTCCTTTTCTAAGGTTCCTGTCTGTGACTGTTGTTATTTTGTTGCAGTTCTTATGCATTTCATACATGATTATTGAGTTCAGATCCAATCTTTCTTCTAGTGTTGATATATTAGGGTTGAATCTCATAGGAATAGATCTTAGTACCTTTTGAAAAATTACAGATTCTTCATTTTCTTCTCCCAATCCTATTTTTGCATTCACTGTTTCATCGACTCGTAAGAAGTAGGCTGCAATATTCTCATCTTCCTTAATTTTTAGTTGTTCGAACTAACCTATGTAAGTTTTAATTTTTTCTACTTTGACTTTTGTATCTCCTTCATAAATATTTCGAACCTTGTGCCAAATATGTTTAGCGGATTTACAATGTGAAACTTTGGTAAATACCGAATCACTGAGACCATTCAAAAGTTCATTTGTATCTTTGGAATTATTCTCACCGAGTTTCACTACTTTGTCATTTTTTTGTGGAACTGTTGGTGCTGTGTGTCCATCTACAATTGATTTCCAAACTTTAAATCCATGTGCCTGTATATATGTCTTCATCCTTGTGCTCCAAAAAGCATACTTATGTCCATCAAATTGTGGTATTCCATTTTTATACAAGTTGGTACTCTCCATGATCTAACTTTCAATGGTTAAACTAATTTCTGAAGGAACCTACTCTGATACCAATTATTGGATTAATGAGAGGGGGGGTGAATCAATAATAGAGAAATATATTCTTTTTAACCAAATAATCCAAGTGTTACGTAAATATAGAATTATCATCCAGTAATAAGAAATGAACAAATGAACAATCATACACAGTACACCAGTGTTTTACGTGGAAACCCAAAGTGAGAGAAAACCACATAATGATTTTTCTTATATGTCTTGAAGAATTACATTCATTGGAAGCACCAACTTCCTTTGTTTTCCAGCTGCAACTGGAAGAAGACTCCAACCCCCTAGTTTCTCATGATACAACTTGAGGGAAACTCCAACTCCCCAATTCTATGTCTACAACCAGAAGGAGGCTACAACCCCCTATCTTCTCCGGCCACAACCAAAAGGTGGCTACAACCACCTATCCTTGCCCCATCCAACCACCCCGAAGTAGAAGTAGAATGATGGAATCACTGTCACACTATCACTATGAGATATATCGTTGTAAACCTGTACCAATAAACCTGAACCATGCATCAACCAACATCAACCTATAATCAACCTATACCATAAGCAAGTGCATCAACCATGCACCAACCTGTACCAAACAACCTGTAATCAACCTACACCATAAACAAGTGCAACCAACCATGTACCAAGTATGTACCAATCGTGTGTCAACTACTCATCAACTATGACTCTTTAATATGTACCAACATCATCAACTTTACACCTCATGTATGTTCCAACTCATCAATTTCTTGTCTCAACCATGTACCCAACATGTACCTTAACCAAAATCCCTCATCAATTTCATCATCCAAATACGATTTGTAAATCTGTAATAGATCTAGTATATATGATAACATACCTCCAAACCTTCCTTAACTTTAACAACAAAAGACTAGCATTTTCATCAAACTTTTCTTTAGTCTCACATGACTAGTTCTGGATTAGTCAACAACCCTAACTTGAAATAATCATAAATTTGTACCTGTAATGAATAAAGATATGAAAATGATAAACAATGTTCTTCAATTTTTTTTATGTAATTCCTCTAGGTGTCACTACTTAGAACCTCTCAGAAAATGAGTTATAGCAAAAATGACATACCTTGCTGAATTCTGGCTTATTCTAGAGAGCGACCTTGTAGAGCATGTCCCGCACGGAATATTTGTTTAATTGATCTAAAAATATTACAAAACATACTACAAACTGTACTCTAACCAACACATTTTTTCTTACTTAATTTGGATCTGTTATGAATAAGTTATGATGTTTTTACACGAAACACTTGTTTTAGACTAGTTTCAGGACTAGCCACAAACTGTATTTTCCATGGAGTGTAACTCCAACAATACAATGACCCACAAGATGATTTTTTTACCATAGATACTTGGATATGTTTTCTCAATGGAATAGAAATTTCAGGGCCATAATCATTCTAGAAAAATATTTATTGCAAAAATGGTGAGATGACCTGTAAATAACATACCTTAGAAAGCATCATCAAAAGAATTTATCCTTCTTTGAATTCCGACCTTCTTTTCTTCACCTTCCCTCATAAATTCAGCTTAGATATCCTTTGGTTACCTAAGAAACCTATAGATATTAAATATGCTCAAGTGAGAATCAAATGAGAGAGCCTTTCCTCTTATTTATACTCTCTATTCTCATAGGGGTAGACCTAGGGTTCAACGCTCAAGAGCGCACCAACAAAGCCCTAACTACCGGTCCTTTTGGCAACACCTGCGAAGAAGATGAAGTCTCACCCGAGGTAAAGGTAGGAGTGGTTGCAATACTCAAGTGTCTGCAACCTTAGCTGGGACACAAATATCTGATCATATCACTTACAGAGCACTTAGCATCGGTCATTCATCAATATTCACCCTTTATTATACTTCGTAGATAGCACAGAGCATCACAAAATTTACTAGATCTAAGATATCTCAGAACTTAACCATATAAAAATAGATTAGATTCAATATATAGACACTAAGCATCCTCATACATGTCAGATCTAACTTTCATACGCATCTAAGAAGCACCAAGAACAAGTAGATCTATCTAAATACATCAAAGCAAAACAAATATAAGCACAACAAGTCGAAGCACAAAGAATAAAATATAGATTTACATGGTTCATCCCCCCCTGGGGCTACATCCACCAACTCTTCTTCTTTATTAGTGTCCTCAATCGGTTACATTATAGAGCCACCAAAAACCCTTCTTTGCATAGGACAGAAGATCTGCGCACCTCGTTAGATCCTTCTTCCTTGTGCTATAGCACAAAACCTTCTATAACTTCTCACAGTAACTTGCACTTAGCTCTGCAAGCCCTTTACAGTCATGCACAAAGCACTTACAAAAACTTACTATCACTTAGCCTTCATCACATATATGCACCTAGCTCATGTACATTCTTACATTGCCTAGATTACTTATTTATACATACAAAAGTGGGCCTAAATGTGGGTAGATCCCATGGGCCAACATCCCTTTCCCATTACATTGTCCCAAAACCCAAAAAGGGGCCCAAAAGGGTCCTAGCTTCCACAATATCCACTTCTCTTTGCGCTTTGTCTTCGTTAGCCTGTCGAAGTCCCCAAAAATGGTCAAGGGCCAACATGCCCCCAACACTCACCTGTGACTCATCCCGAGTCACTCTGGTCTGATTAATTCTACCTTGAATGCCTCGAGCTTGGCTCGAGCTGCTTCGACCTGTTGTAGTGCGACAGCCTCTTGCTCAGTGAAATCCTGGATCACTATGTCGGTTACTGGCCCTTCTATGCGTTGTTCTTCTATGATGATGATCTGTTCTAGTGCGGCTCCCTGGCTTTCAACTTCATCTAATAGTTGGCATGCCTTTTCTTGGACTGGTTGAAGTCGTTGAGAGACTTCCATGATTTTACTTTGCAGTGTGTGTACCTATTTTTGGGCAGTGACTTTTTCTGGAAATTTCTTCATCCTTTCGACTGGGGTCAAGGCTTTCAACTGTGCCTGTAGCATGTCTCTATGTAATTTTGCTTCTTGGAGTTGTGCCTCTAATAATTGCAACTCTGGATTGTCCATGAGGTTCTCATATGCCTGGGAACTCCTAGCACTCAACTGTTTGTATTCTAAGGCAAAGGTTTTTAATCATCTGACTATGTTGCAGGAATTTACTTCCCTTAGATCTCTTACTTCTTTAGGAGTCTTAGGAATGGCACGAAGTTCCAGATCTATGATGCACTCCTAAAGTTGTTGGATCAATTCTCCAAGCTATGCTACCTATTGTGGAACGTGTTCCTCAGTTCTGACTTCTATGATTGTCACAGAGAAAAGTTCTTTGTTGACGTGTTCCTTCACCTTTAGCTATTCTCCTACCAACTGGTCCTTGCTCTGTTGTATAGTTGCTTTCTCTTCATCCCACTTTGCTTGTAGGGCGAGTTTTTCTCATTTAGTGTTACTGCGTTGTGCTGGCAGATCCTCCTATGCCTATGCCAAGGCATGGGTGGCGTGAGCTATCTCTTCTTGATCTCGTCAAAGGTGAGCTTCGATTCTATCGACAATCTGGTGGAGTTGAGCTAGCTCATATTCCAGTTCTACTATTCCTGATGTCAGGGGTGCAGTGGCGACTGTGCAGTTAGAATGAAGTGCCTACTGCACCCCTTGGAGTTCACTCTCGATGTGATTATACATATGCCCCTACTTTTCCTCCTTCTTCTGTATTACCTCTTGTGAAGCATCGTTGATAGCTGCAATGATGAAATTGAAATAATCTAATGTGAGAATAGTCTTCATCTTGGTTACAGGAGTTCTAGGTTTCTTTCGGGAGGAAGGTTTCAGAGGTGAAACCTTCCTTTTCTTAGAGGGATCCTCCTCCTCTCTAGGCAGAGTAACTTTGACTTTGTTTTTCTCAAATTCTGTCCCTTCTAGTTCTTCACCATCACCTCTCTGCGTAGGTGAAATCAAAGTAGTCTTCATGGATGTGCTATGGACATCTTGAATTTCACCCTGCTTCTTAGTCTTGCTTGGTCCAATTGTATCAGGTATAGCTTCAGGGCTATCCACATCGGACATGTTTGTAGGGTCTGCTACAATAAGGAGGTCTGCCAACCATTCCTTGGTAATCTCCTCCAGGTCTTCTTCTATCAACTTGTAGTAGGTCTGGAGTTGTTGTTTATGTTCATCAACGTGCACTGTGATATAGGTGAAGTGGAGATCGGTGCTGAATTTTATCAAGGGTCTAAATATGTACAATGTGTTTGGGGTAAGGAGCAGTGTAGACTAGATTGTGTTCTTCAACTGGTTGTATTAGGCATGGAAGATGGCATTGGAATGCCATTGCTTGTTCATGTCGTTGGAGTACCACAACATACAAAACTTGACGGCTAGGGGTTTGAAGGGTTCGATCTCTGAAAAATTGGCATCTTTTGGTAGCTCCCAGGCGATGAAAGTGATGAGTATGAGCCATCAACTAAAGTGGAATTCATACCCTTGGTATTGCACTTCTCTACAATCAAGCTCTAACAGGTTTACGAGGTATTGTACCTAGTTCATCTGTAGTCCCTCTGCACACTTCCTTGCAAGGTCAACTATGAATCCAGTTACTTGTGTTGGTTTGTTCTTGCATACTAGCTTGCCTGCGATCAACTGACATGCAAGGCGCATTATGCCACTCTGGATAGAGGATACCTTGTAGCCTCTCGTACCTTTCTGGACATCACCATACGTTTCTTTTATCCTCTGTGCTAAGGCTCGGTCTGAGGTCTTTCTGGGGTAAAAGTCCTATGGGTCGGGGCCCTGCATGCTAAGTCCTGTGATCTGATTGATCAAGGTCATATCCACAGTGATGCGGTGATCCAACCATAAGTATCCTCCATGGTAGCAGGACAACAATAGTTTGACGCATGCATTGACTTCTTGATGTCCTCTTAAGTGTGGGATCTTCATCACATTAAGAAGTGTGGACTGCACGAGGTTCTGAGTTCAGGACTGTGGGAAAATCTTAGAATTATTGCCTTTGGTCTTGGTTAAGTACTTATGTGGGGCTAACATGCTGTAAACTTTATGATCGCCAAGGTTAAAATCACTAAATTTCAGCGCTACGAGCTTATCCTGGTCAACATGAACTGTGCGCACCCCTTTCATAAGGTATGTGGTGATCAAGGTGTACTCGAAGTATCGAGGTACACTGTCATGGTTGATGGCACCACTTAGAGGGGGTAAGTAAGGAGGTAAAATGCATGGGATAAGCTTGGCATTTGCGATGTCATCCCTATGCTTGGTTTGTTTCTCATCAGTCGGTCGTCATGGACCAGTGCGAGCAGTGGAAGGAGAGGCATGTACTCCTCTCGTTGATGAGGCTTGGACTTATGTAGAGAATCCTCCCTCTGACATGACTCTCTCAGTCATTAAGTCAATTAAAAATTCTTCAATGACTTTCTCAGCAACAGTGAGCTCGTCCGACATACAAGCTCAGGTCAACTTGGCTCGAGTGTGAACTTAATTCAGAGACTATAGTGAACGATATGGGAATAGGGAAATGATCACTGGGTGAATTAATATTAGGCTTTAGGCACAAATTCTCTAATCCATGTGGATATCAGTGGCCACTCACCTTTTTCGACTGGCTCAAAACAGTTTTCTGGCAAATTTGGCATTTTACTATTTTTAGCAGTATTTAACTTCTGGGGCCATTTTGAGGGCCCAAATGAAGGTTTTTCTAGATCGAGGTTCTCAATGATAAAACAAAGGCATGATTGAGCCCCCAAAATTAATCTCCTCGATGATACCTTTCCAATGAGCTATCATACGTCTAAAACAAAGATCCTATGCAAAAGTTACGACCCCAGGAAGTTGATGTACTAACTTACCCAAACAGGGCCCACATGACTTTTGGCACTTCATCTCCTAGGGTTAGGTTTTTGGATGTCTAGGACTTTTTGAATTCTTGTTTATTGTAAAAATTCCTTCAGAGCCTCATTTTAATCATCTTCTTGTGAATGCGAGTAGCCATCACATCTCTTCTCAGAGATAAGCTGCCACCATTCTATCGAGTCTTTCACTCTGTATTTTATAGTCTCTGTACATTTATTTCATTAATAGAAATCATGTATTACTGTATATCTGTGTTTATGGTTGCATCTCTAATATATTTCTGTTATATTATTGAATATTTGTGATATCTCTGTGCATTTATTTATTATATCTCCGATCTCATTTCGTGCCGAAAATAATCTGGATCATTCTCAATGAGATAAAAGTATTCTCGGTGCATGGCGCAATGGAATAAGTAGTAAATTTAGCAACGGTCTATTTTCAATGGGTATGAGGCTTCATTAACTTATGTTATATCTATTACAACGTGGTCTAACAGTCTAGTGATGAACCATAAGTGTTTTCCGACCCATTTAGAGCGACAGTCGAATGCTTATATTTTCCTCCAACGACTATATGACTTCGCCACTACGAAGTTCCATAGGTCATTATTCTGATATCTCGGTGAAGCTCCTATTCTGCAAGTTTTCTTTCTGTGATGTTCCATCTGAAATCTCCTGTAACTTTTCAATCTTCACCCTCTTCTTACTTAACTTTCTATCCTTCTTCCCAGTAATCTTCAACTCGGTCTGTCTTTTTCCGTTCTGATTCCTATTTTCCTTTGGCATAGTTACTTCGCGCTACTAAGGTTCTCTCCCACAACTCAGGGTTACTACTTCATTTCTATCGGATACAAATACTCCAGTCTTCTGTGGGTCCTCTAATGCTTTTGCAACTTTGATATCTGAGCTTCTAGCGCTAAGTATCTTTGATTTGTCCTCCTTTTCTTTAATCAACTGCGCGATCCCTCTAGTCGTGAAATCTTTTAACTCTTGTATTTGTTGTTCTAAAACCTTTCCTTCTTCCTTCTTCCTAGCTCGATCTCTTTCAATCCAAGGTTTTCCAAGTAACATAGTAAACGGGGCGTTGTCCCCAATAAATTTGATAATCTAAAAATATTCCTCTGTCGAAGTTCCATTGATGGTCACAGGTATCTGAGCGATCTCTCCACATAATTTCACCAGTTTTCCTCTGGATAGTCCTATTCCTCCCCATAAAGGAATCATGGCAGGCTTCCCTAGAGCTTCCCAATTTCTTTCCAGCATAATGTTTACTTGTGTTTATTCATCAAGGACACAGTCAATGTTGAAGTCCCCTATTCTTTCTTCGATTTGCTCCTTTTCTTAGAAGATTTCTGATAATCGGGCATCTTTATGTTCCTTCAGGGTTTCTTGCATCTGTATTAATATTTTCTCTGATTCTTGCTGGGGTTATGATACTTCGGGATTGGTCTTAGGGTTTCCCTGGTTCAAATTCATTCTTTCAAGCTTAGCAATCATTCTAGGTAAATCCAACACTTCATGGTCTAAATATTTTCAATAGAGACAACTAGGGCTTCCACCAGGGCATTCCTTAGCTAGATGTCCTGGTCTTCTACAACTATAACATAGGGTTAATCCTCTCTTTCTTTTAAATTATCCCCAACCTCTTCTATACTATGCACTAGGATCATGGTAGCTAGACTGCAAAAAATTCTTTCTAGGATCCTGCATCCATTTGTTAGTTCAAACATTTTTTCTATGCATAGGTATAACATATCTATTATTGTTCTTATTGGATCTATTCATATTATACTTTCGTTGATCTATTAATACCCTAGTGTTCAAGATAGGACATAATTTATCACAAATACCTAGATCCATACTCTAGAAACAAAAATTTCCACTTATCTTACTTCTAGAGGGCACAAAGCTTTCAGATCTAAGAACTTTTTAACTATTATTACCTTTATTAGAGCATAGATCTTACAAATCTTACCTCTTTTCTCTAGAAACTTCCACTTTTACCTTTCTTAGAGCACAGAGCATTCAGATCTTGCTTCTTTTCTTTAGAATCTATTCTTCCTTTCTTCATATCTGACCTTATTCCTGGCACAAAGATTCACAGGTCGAGTAAAATGTTGTGCACTAGAGAAACAGATCTATGCACATAGCTTCCACAGTTTCAGGATGAATCTTTGCAAAAAGATTCTTCTCCCTTAGTTCCCAACAATCACAGTTTTAGGTCCTAGCAACAGAACCATTTGTTTGCATAGGGGAAGACCTAGGGTTCAATTCTCAAGAGCGCACCAACAAAGCCCTAACTATCGGCCCTTTCGGCAACACCTATGAAGAATATGAAGTCTCACACGAGGTAGAGGAAGGGGTGGTTACAAGACTCAAGTGTCTGCAACCTTAGCTGGGACACAAATCTGTGATCGTATCACTTACAGATAACTTAGCATCAGTCATTCATCAATATTCACCCTTTATTATACTTCGAAGACAACACAAAGCATCACATCATTTACTAGATCTAAGATATCTCAACACTTAACCATAGAAAAATAGATTATATTTAGTAGATTAGCACTAAGCATCCTCATACATGTCAGATATAACATTCATATGCATCTAAGAAGCACCAGGCATGAGTAGATCTATCTAATTACATCAAAGGAAAGCAAATATAAGCACATCGAGTCGAAGCACAAAGCATAGCACACAGATTTACGTGGTTCATCCCCCCTAGGGCTACATCCACCAACTCTTCTTGTTTATTAGTGTCCTCAATCAGCTACATCCCAGAGCCACCAGAAACCCTTCTTCGCATAGGATACAAGATCTGTGTAGCTCGCTAGATCCTTCTTCCTTGGACTATAGCACAAAGCCTTCTATAACTTCTCACAATAACTTGCACTTAGCTCTGCAAGCCCTTTACTGTCATGCACACAGCACTTACAAAACCTTACTAGCACTTAGCCTTGATCACATAGATGCACCTATCTCATGTACATTCTTACATTGCCTAGCTTACTTATTTATACATACAAAAGTGGGCGTAAATGTGGGTAGAACCCACAGGCCAACATCCCTTTCCCATTACATTGTCCCAAAACCCAAAAAGGGGCCCAAAAGGGGCCTAGCTTCTGCAATCTCTGCTTCACTTTGCGCTTTGTCTTTGTCGGGCTTTCGAAGTCCCAAAAAATGGTCAATTATGACCAAGTGTTCCTCAAAACTTGGTCAAGGGACAACACTCTCCAAGTAGCTTCCTTAAAAACATCTTCTAGGTCACTTTGTCCACTTTCCTTATTTTAGGGTTAACCCACTTCTAATTTCTCCATTAAATTTATTATTTAAATAATTTATTTTGTATTCACCTTGAATTATAGTACACTCATCACTTCACTTTATTATTTACCTTCTAAAATCTCTTAAACCACTTTGACGACTTTGACCTTTTGGGGCTTCTAGATGACATGTGAGGGTCCTCCAACTTTGCACGAATATAACTCTCAAACCATGAGGATTTATGTGACATTCCATATACCATCAGAGATGGCATGACATGTAATATCCATATAGAATAGTATTACCTAAAAATATATCAAAACTCATACCGTTATCCATCAAACAAATTTGGGTCCATTACCTAAACCTGGGTTCTCCAACTTCTCATGGCCATAAATCTCTAACCATGAGGAGTTATGTGATGTTCCACATAACAATAGAAATGGCATGACAAGCATTATCAATATAGGATAGTTTCACTAAAAAATTCACTGACCTTCATCTCATTATTCCACAAATAAGCATGGGTTCTCTAACCATACTTATAGGATAACTCAATCTGCAAAGCGTCTTCTCGTGAGGGATTTCACCATAAGGGGACCACTTTGGAGTTCATCCATTTGTACTTATTATCAATCATGACAAGACAATAATGAGTCATCAAAAAAACTTGGGTCCATTACCCAAACCTTTGTGCTACCAGGATTTCTTCAAGGGTTGACATCAAGACAACCAACCTTAATCAACACACAATAAAACTCATGTACACGAAATAAAAGAAATGACGATTATACTATATGAATTCATAAGATAATTGAATAAATATTCACCTAGACCACTGGTGGGCCCCCCAGCAGGTCGTGGCTACTCCTCAATGATGAATCACGAGCTCAAGCAACATGATTTCAACATTTAAAATAAAAAACACAGTTTTACACAGTTTTAGAGAAAAATGTCTGAAAATGGAAAAACAGAGACTAAATATCCTTTTTCTCTCCTAAATATTTTCTTGACCACTGATGTGGTATTTATATAGTTTACAATCTGATGGGGTCGACCTCCTCTAAAAGTAGTAAATCGCATTTAATGCGTCTTAACCGCAGGTGGCTTCTAGAAACAAGGCAAGCCAATAAATGCCTAGCATAACAACCCAATCTAAGTTGTCAAAAGCTTAGTAGCTGGAGGCCACGAGCAAAAAAAAAAATCCATATCTCTAATTCACCCATCGCTATCCACCGATATGATAACCACCAAATCGCCCATGGTTTTAGTGCAGGACAGAGTGCCAGACAGAGTGTCAGACGAAGTGTCGGATGGAGTACTGGACGAAGTACCGGATGCAAAAATGACCTGGGATTTTTCTCTGTGACACACAAAACATGAATCAGTTTCATGGAATCATTAAAACATGTTGAATTATACTCAAAACCATCATAAAACATCAATCATACATACCTGGCATGAGTCACGATGATTTAATACAAAAGCTCTTCAAAACTCTTCAAAACAAGAAAATGCACATACAATATTAGCCAAAAAGGATCTAATCACCATCATTAAATTAACCATATCACGGGCCCAACATCATGACCATATCATCTCTCACGGATCTTGACAGTAGAGGATGCAAGTAATTTAGATGATAATTTTTTGGATGCATAGTTATTCGGAGTTAGGATGGTGGATTATTATTTCACGGACATTGTGTAGTTTCTACATACAAGTGTGGCTCCCTCTAACATGACAATGGTGCAGAAGAAACAATTGGTATTCAAAGCAATAGAGCATCAACTAATTGAAGGGAACTTGTATAAGTTAGGGGCATATGGAATCTTAAGGCATTGCATACTGGAACACAAAAGAACAACCATATTGGAGGAAGCACATGATGGGATTGTTGGAGGACATTACACAGGAAAAGCAACATCACAACAGATTTTATATGCAAGATTTTGGTGGCCTACACTATTCAAGGTAGTGAAGGATTATTACCAATCCTGCGACATATGAAAAAGAGTGGGTAAACCATCTCGATGTGATGAAATTCCATTAAATCCACAAGTTACATTGCAAGCATTCGATAAGTGGGATATCAATTTTGTGGGTCCCATCAACCCACGAGAAAGGAGATCAAGAGAAAGGTACATCATCACTGTGACTGAGTATTTAACTAGGTGGGAAGAAGAAACACTAGTTGTTGATTGCACTGCAGAGACTGATGCACGATTTTTCTTTGAGAATATAGTCACCAGGTTTGGATGTCCATGCATATAAATTAGTGATCAAGGTACACATTTTCTTAACCAAACCATTGTTGCATTAATTGAGGAATTTTAGATTCATCATTAGAAAAGTACACCATATCACCTTCTAGCTAATGGCACAGCTGAAGCTTTCAATAAAATTTTGGAGAATGCTTTGACAAAGATCTGTAATGTTAGAAGAGATGATTTGGATTTATGCATCCCTGCGATACTTTGGGAATATAGAACTACAAGTAAGAATTTGACAGGGAAGACACAATTTCGGTTGGTATATGGATAGGAAGTAGTAATTCCAATGGAGTTCATTGTACCTAGTTTGCGCGTTGCAGCCATCACTGAGATTTCAAACACAAGTGAAATAGAGGAGATATTGGCGCAGTTTGTCCAGCTTGAGGAGGACATGTTTTTGTTCGAATTCCATCAACATGTGAAGAAATCCAGAGAGAAGGCCTGATATGATTGACATATTAGAACCAAGAAATTCCAAGTCAACGACTTGGTACTACTCTACGACAACATGTATCTACAACACCCAGGGAAGTTTCACATGCACTAGTTAGGGTCGTATGTGATCCAATAGATAACAAAGACAGGTGTTGTTCGGTTGGGAACCTTGGATGGATATATATTGGATGGAATGGTGAACGGAAGTTGAAGGAATATCTATAGAGATAAACAACCATTTTCACAGTGACCTGTGCAGCACAAAAACCCCTGTATTATATTAGATGTACCATAGGAGAAATAAAAACAAGAAAAATGACATAAAAAGTAGAAAAAGGGAACCACGATAAAAATTTAGTGATAGGAGAAAAAAAAAGAGCATGGGAAATCCCAAGGTAGAAGAACTTGTGTAGTTTTACTGATCATCTTACATGAAGTGAACACTGCATCAAGTTCAATGAGAAGATATGGACAGGCTTGCCTACAATGAGCAGTGGAATTACTGAGCAGGTCAGCTCGAAAAAAATGTTAACCACAGTTAGGCATGGAAAAGATAGATGGACGACTAGCGTGATGGGTCATCAAAGCGTCATATAAGCATTTACTCAGGAAAGTCATCAGAAATCTCACCTGATCGATGGTACACAGAAGAACTCACCTGAAGGATTTTGTAATTAATATGCAATGATGGCACCACTCACCAACTCTGGTGATGGAGGGGATGATTTAGTTAAAACATGATGGGACATGTATGATTGACATGAAACCACAACAACATAAGAACATCGTTAGTGGAACTCAATTTTTTTCATATCACA
Source organism: Picea engelmannii (assembly GCA_009831015.1). Classification (NCBI taxonomy): domain Eukaryota; kingdom Viridiplantae; phylum Streptophyta; class Pinopsida; order Pinales; family Pinaceae; genus Picea; species Picea engelmannii. The sequence continues at coordinate 121,474 of ML804498.1, read as the reverse complement.
TTGAGAAAATAGGAGAGACCCAACAAGAATAGAATCGAGCTTCAACTCGTCGAGCAGGCACTTTGGACAAATAGGGAAAACTCCACCAAGAATACCACCGACCTCCCTAGGGATGAGCAGGGAAGGTGATATGATGGATAAACCTACCAACCTAAATTTTATGGACCAGGAAATTATCAAAGCACAACTTGTGTTGGAAATGGATGGGGACCCATACTCAGGCGTTGAGCACATACCAAAACAAGGGACTCACATCGTTTCCTATGTAAAATCGCACAATGACTAGACTAGAGTCAGTATCCTCTTCAATGGTTACGAATGCTTCATGAAAGTAAAATATCAGGAAACGAATCAGGGTCCCACTGAAAGCGAGGTTGCTCAGAAATTGACCTCATATACAACGCCCAAACTAAATCGAGAGACATGGACAAAAGATATAGGCAGAAAGCAAGAGGTTGTCAGCCTCAAGAAACCTCAACATATTACTAATATAGAAGACAATTACAGGAAGAGGAGGCTTACCAACTATTGTGCCTCTAAGAATCAATGTTGTCCCCCTCGGTAACACAACTTCTGATGTTGATGATGAGACTTAAGCCGCCATCAGGCGGGAAGAGGCCTTCAAGAGGAAAAGGGAGGGCCCTCTAAGGTGTATTGCGAAAAAACACAAAGAAACAAAAGGAACAAGACCGACTAAGAAGTAAAAAACGTGGCACAGTAACTGAGGCCACCATTGTCACAGAGGTGGAAATAGCTAAGGCTATGACCAATAGTTCATTGTAGCAAGAAAGAATAGGAAACATGCCCGAGTGGCTTAGGGTGAGCCACAGGTGAGTGTTGGGGGCATGTTGGATGTTATGAACATAAATATACATATATCATAGATATTCATAACATAATAATTAATAAAATAATAATTGTTAATAATGAAAGGTCATGTCTCAAAGGACATGACTATTGGTAAAGGGCACCCCTGTGTGGGTATATAAACAAGTCCTCATTTCTCAATTGTAATCATCTCATTATATCTTATATCTTATTATTAATTCTTATTACATATATATTTGTTCATATGGATTTGATTACTATATTCCAAATATTTTGGATAATTCTTGTGTGAGCGAACTTTGTTCGTCTCATTGGACATGCAGTTTTGGATATAATTTTGAGAAGAATTTAAGTATGAAGAAATCACGTGGAAGGAAGGATTCATGCAGAAGGAAGGAATCATGCAGAAGGAAGTATTCATGCAGAATATAGAAAGGGAACAAAAGGACGTGAAGGACAGATATAGCACAAAGACAAAAGGATTAAGCACGTGAGTGAGAAAAGGAATCACAAACGATGGTAGTGTGACTTTCCATAAATAGAAGGAGAACATAAAATCTATATAAAGAACAAGAAATAGAAGAAGGAAAATAGCCAATTAACTAAAGATGGCTATGGCATGCATTGTAATGGGTTATTTTGGGATAGATACGAATAGAAATTGAAACCCTATATTTTGGGGTATAAATATGTAACGGGATTGGGATATAGAGAGCATATAGATATATAGAGAGAAATAGATATATGTGTATGTGAGTGTGAGAGTGTGCGCATGGAAGAGAATTGAGGTTATGGAAATATCCTATATGTAATACTTAGTTAGTAAGAAAGATATGAATAAAGAAGGAGTTTAGAAAGGATATTGTTTCTTGTGTTCCTACTTGTATTTATGCATTCAAGGATGATGATATACTTCGTAGAATGAATTTAGTCTATGAATTGTCCATGCTAGAATGTTCTTGTATGGTTGTGATAGTTTAGGTAATAATCAAGAACATACACAAGTTAAGATCAGGAAGAATGATTCATGCATCAACCTCCCTTTCCCTTACTACTACATAAACTTGGTTCTTGCATCCCCAATAGATACCTCGAGTGAGACTTCATCTATGAAAGCAGGTGATACTGAAAGGGTCAATGTATTGAGGTTTTTATTGGTCATGGTCAAACTGAAACATGGGTCTGATAACCCCTCCGCCAATAAGAAGTATCCAACAATTTCCTCTTCATATCTTTTATTTCTCTTGGCTGGGAAAATTTATGAAGGAGGGTGCATGGTCTCTTGATGATTTGGTGAATTGGAGGGTTAGATCTCAAATTATAGTTGAACGATCTCATCATATGTGTTCTACATCCCTAGATCTGAATTTCTACAGTCATTCTCAAGGGTTTGGAGGCCATATCTGAAGATGTCGAATTTCCTAGGATCTCTACAGCCAGGGGGTGCGCAACTCGGCCAGATCTGGGTGCCTGATTGAAGAAGGGAAATAAATTGATTTGTCCATACTTTCATGCTTCCACTGGACATATAGAAGGAATCACAACTCTCTCTTTATTGTAGCTTGAAGGAATCTTCAACCATAGCTCCTATATTTCTTCTATATTTTCCATACCTATATATCTCTTGTATGGAGAACAAATTATTTAATAAATAAAGGTCATATATGAAGTTTGTGGCTATTTCATTTTGTTATTATCTTGCATCTTGTTCTTTCATCAATTGTTGTTCCAAATATATCCTCTATTTTCTATAAAACCATTAAAATCAACTCCAACACAACTATGCGGAAAACAATCTACAAAAATATTCACCAAACAACTCACATAAACAAGTATTAAACCCCTAAGTTCCTAGCAACTCTGCTTGGGAACATTACATACACAATATTACAAATAAGTGAAATGCATCATTACTTTACACAAATAACTTTATAATATAGAAAAACATATACTATATTTTATACGAATTATTTATAAGAGTTCTTAAAATTAAAAGGTTTCATAATACATTTGAGAGACTGGTGACCAAGATATCCACCAGCATAGGGAAGGAATCCAAGTGGGTAGGATTCTAAACACAATCTCTTCTAGATCCATTGGGTCTTCAACATGGCCTTGAATTTAACCATGATGTATATGATGCCTATGCCCCTCCCTCTACTAATGTGTTTACCAGCTAGTGTGTATGTTTTGAATTATGCATAATTTGTAGCTATGGGATTTTATTCAACCTCCTAGATTATTTAATCCTAGATTTAGAGGGTATACCTACATTACTGTACATCCAGACATTTATTTATTTATTCCCCTAAGTTAATGAAATTCAGGGTCAAGCGAAGTGGTGCAAGGAAATACATTGCGATAGATGGGCATGTAAGTATATTAGGTGAAACTTTACTAATACTCAAGTTCAGAGAAGCTCTTAGCAGTTAGATTTGGTTCATGTCTTCCTCCTCTAGTGTCATTCACTTAGATAGGTGATGGGGTTGTGTTGTCTTTTATTATTAGACATGATTTTTTTTTTTTGTAAATAAAAAAGGGGTAATTCCTATTAATGAGTTGTCACTGTACAAAATTGATACATGTCACTGGCCTTCCACCTATTCCTCCAAACTAGTGGAAACCAAAACAGGTGGCTGCCTATTATGATTTCAGCCAAAAAAGGGCATCTGCCACTTTCCCTGCCAATTTGTTCGAAACCGGAGCAGGTGGAGGATGGTAGTGTTGACAGAACTATCTGTATAAACTAAGCATACGAATAAACTCTGAAAATTAAAACTAGGCAAGAAATGAATAGAGTACCAGACCATGTTAAGAACCAAAGACTGAATACAAAAGCACCAAAACAGATATACAAGAACAATATGTAAAATATTCTTTATTACTATCAAACCCTTAGGGTATGGCAACACCATACAATGGATCCTATTATGGAAGGGATCCTCTCTTGTTCACTTGCCTCTTCAAGGGGGCATCCTCCTATTGAGCTACCGCTCCAAATACTATATTTCTCTTCATGTATCATTACATTACTTGAACCCCTTTATATAGTACTACCATCACCTAAGAACATTCTAGAGGAGGAATCTTCTAGAAGTAGAACCTTCTAAGAAATCCTCTTACATTTATTATATCTATTTACCCATTTATTATATCTAACTACCATAGTGGGTCTTATTTAATAATATAGTGGACCTATTCCACCTTACATTGAATGACCTCCACTATTATCACTATGGGCCCTCTGGGCCCCCCTACTACCTCTCTATCTACCCTACATTCCATCCCCCTTATGAAAGCGTTGTCCTCAACGCTTGATATACAACCATATACTAGGGTCCCATGGATAACTGTGGACCATAATGTTGAAGAAGATTGGAGAACCAATGTCCCATGTAGAAAGGAAAGCCACCCTACTGATGTAGTCCAACCACCATTGTAAGCTAGGTTCCCATGTCCAAGTGCTCATGTGAAATCCCCGTGGAAGATTTTGGAACCCAATAACCAACTCAAAATGATGCTCCAAATAAAAATATACATTCACATAGTGGAAAAGGGTCGTAGCAGAATCTGGAAGGAATAATACCATTGTAGAATATGCAGGATGGACACTGGTAATAATCGTTGGCTCTTGATTTTTCACATTGATGCTCTCTACAGAAGGTGTATTAGAGTCATCAAATAAAATATGAAAGTGGTTGTCATCCCAAAAATGACAACTATCCATATACCAATCATCACAATCGGCTTCAAAATCATACCAAGCATATATTTTTTTATTATATTCATCCCTGAGGCCCTCCATAAGAAATATCTTATGCATGTTATTCAATGAATCTTGAATACTATGAAAACTATTATTGAGACCATCTTTGAAGCTTTCTATGAGGCCATCTGTGAGGCCATCTGTGAGGCCATGTACAAATGCATCCAATCTGTCATCCAATGTGTGAAACAATTGGGCTTTGAATGACTCAAGAATTTCTTTCAGGGTTTGAGAGGAAATAGCCATCTGAGCACCCTATGAACTCTTCAGTCCTACATCCATCATGAAAAAACCCAAAAAATAGACCCAATAAGTTTTGACAGAAAATCGCGGCTTTTTCTGGAAAAACCCGAAAAAACTGTTGAAGTTAAAATGCTCATAACTTCACTTCCCGGACTCTGTTTCGGCTAATTTTATTTTTTTTGAAATTGGGTGAAATTGTGAGAGGAACTCATATCTATAACTTTCTTTGGAAAATTCATCCTCCAATTGTTACAAAAATAAAAAAAAATGTGCGTCGCCGTCCACCGAAAAAAACCCTGAAAAATTGCAGATTTTAAAACTTCAATATCTTAACTTCCCAGACTCTGTTTCGAATGATTTTTTTTTTCAAATTGGGTTTTTTTATGAGAGGAAATTAGATATACAACAATTTTCTTCAAATTTTTCACATAAATATACTAAAAAATTCGAGAATTTCTCGACCCTCCTTTTTCTTCTCCAAAAAAAAATCTGCAAAAATAAAAAATATTTGCCCACAATGTCTGCCCAAGGAAAGTGCTCTGATACCACTTTTTAAGAACCCAATATTGAATACAAAAGCACCACAACAGATATACAAGAACAATATGCAAAATCTTCTTTATTACTATCAAACCCTCAGGGTAGGGAAACACCATACAATGGATCCTATTATGGAAGGGATCCTCTCCTGTTCACTTGCCTCTTCGAGGGGGCATCCTCCTATTGAGCTACCGCTCCAAATACTATATTTCTCTTCATGTATCATTACATTTCTTGAACCCCTTTATATAGTGCTACCATCACCTAAGAACAGTTTAGAGGAGGAATATTCTAGTAGTAGAACCTTATGAGAAGTCCTCTTACATTTATTATATCTAATTACCCATTTATTATATCTAACTACCATAGTGGGTCTTATTTAATAATATAGTGGAACTAGTCCACCTTACATTGAATGACCTCCACTATTATCACTATGGGCCCTCTGGGACCCCCTACTACCTCTCCAGCTACCTTACAGACCACGTTGACAAGAAAAAAAATCCATTGTCATGCCAGTGATGCTCAGAGAACTGTGCAAATTTAGACATTAGAGGGGTTGTGAGAAACATGGAACCCACCATCGGGAGTGACACTGGGAAGGTTTCCATCACTAGGCTTCAGTACATAGGGTTGTGCACAGGTCAATCACCTTTGCTTGGTTGGTGCATTCAAAAAGGCATCCAACAACATGTCGATGTGACTGCTGATGAGGGTGTCTCGATGGAGTTGGTCCAACATATAACCTATGATGTCCAAAATAATATCTAGTGGCTCCAGGATGAAGAGGTCGGGTGGATTATGTTCACAATCCTCAACTAGGTTCAACGGTGGAGGTACAATGGTGGGGAACTCCTCCTAAATAAATCAAGTGGCACCATCCATGGTCGCTGCTATTCCTGTAACATCCACACCGATATTGGGGTGAATGTGGGCATCTGAGACCGTGTGGAGGAGGGACTCCGGTGGAACCTGAATTGGTTCCTCTCGGAATTCCTCTTGAACCATGCAAGTGGCGCCATCCATGGCTGCCTCTACTCCTGTAATAAAAACACTGGTGCTAGGGCGCAAGTATTCATCCAGGACCGTGTAGATGAGGGATTCTGGTGGATCCTGAATTGGTTCCTCCAGGAATTCCTCCTCCACGAAGTCCATTAGAGGTGTATGTGGCCACACAATTTTATGAGTTCGAGCAATTGACAGAGCTCTCTCCAAATTGTGCAGGCATCTTTCCTGGCTGCATGATTGTACCAGGAAGGACCTCGCTTGGGATTTCCTCTCTCTCTCAAAATAATGGATCCTGGGGGTGAAGAACCAATTAGAACAAAAAAAAGAGAACCGACTGTACCAAAACCAAATTCATGGCCATAGCAAGAAGCTGAGTGCTAAGGTGAAGTGGCAAATGCCATGGTCAAGTTGGAAAGTTAACCGAGGGGTGGACATGATCGCTTTGCTACCACATGTACTCAACATCATCCTCATGTAATTAATCAATGAGCCCTCCATTAATATGGCACAGGGTGTTGTTGGGAAATAATACCCTACGGACTAACAAGCTAGGGATAAACTTGCATGCAGATTTTTGACCGTAAAAGAAATGACTTTTTATCCTACCACCCCAACTTAAAACCCCTTTTCACATACAAGCATGGAAAGGAACTACTAACCTTTTTGCTGATGTTTGGTGTAGATCCTTCGTTGCGCTTTGTCCGCTTGCTTGTGCTGCTCCTTCCAAAGACAATCCTGCAATCAAGACAAAACACTACGCATGCATGCTACTTTTCTACTTGTGGGTTAGAATTTAAGCATAAATTAAACAAATCATGTATAACTCATGCATTGGGACGGGAAAAGTATTCTTTTATTATTTTCAAGATGAATCAATTTACAATCAGTGTTGAGACCGTTCCTTGATCCTGATCCTGGGCTCCTCCTCTTCTTTGTCCTCCAACTGCTTTGCTTGAATTCCCCTTAGGCTTGAGGAAAGGCTAAAGGGTTGGGACAAATGGATTCAGCAATTGGGCAGAGTTTCTTTGCTATCTTTTTCCTCTTCCAAATAGTACCCCTACCCCTTCTTTTATAGGCTAGAAGGAGCTAGGGTTTTGGACGAACTCTCGGCCATGCATGGCTGGGAGTTTCAGTTAACTGACCCATAGCTTTTTGTCCCATCGACAACTTTCCTATTTTTGTGCTTTGTTAGGTAAACGCGGGTTGTAGTAGGCCTACCAGTGTTCCAACGCGTGCAGTAGTAGGCCTTCCAGCATTCCAACACGTGCAGTAGTGGGTTAGGGCACGTGTACCTTCACCCAAGAGGATTTTCAAAGAGGTTTTTCAGCAGATGTTTTGGCAATGAAGGGATATGAGTTGGCCTGATGCCAGGTAAGCATGTGTGGTGCAATTTGGGGTATATTTGTTTTTTTTGTTCTTTTTGATGATTTTTGAAAAAGAATAAAGGAAAATTACGTTACAACGGAGGAACGAGTACAAAAAACATACAAGCTCGAGGCACAAGGACAAGACTGATGTTCTGGGAAATGATACTCGGGGAAAATCCTCCAGTGGCCAAAGGTGTTAAGACGCAGAAGAAAACTATTACAAGGCTGATGGGTAAGGTATGCAAATGCGGTTGATAGAACACACAATGGTAACGTACTTTGATGTAAGTTTAATAAGCCCAGAAGAAGGGAAGCTCGGTGGTTTTTCATATTTAGAGAGTCTGAAAAAGCATAAAAGGAAACTCCATTGGGGTACCTTTTTTGTCAATAGTCTAATCGGTTCGAAAAAGGGATAAACTAGCACCGATTAGACGTCAATTCAAAACCATTTTAACGAGTGTGAAAAGGACAAGATCACTCGGCTATTTTTTCACTTTTAAGGAGTCTGAAAAAAGCTTAACTATGGACTCCATCAGGAATGTTCTTCTGGACCATTTTAACGAGTGTGAAAGAATAAGGTCACTCGGCAATCTTTTCAATTTTAGGGAGTCTGAAAAGAGCTTAACTATGGACTCTGAGGGGGTTTCTTTTTCGTAAATTTAGTCCCTCAGGCCCAAAAAAGGAATAAAATCTTACCTGAGGATACTCTTCTAAAGAATGGAAATTCAATAGAGTATTCCTTTGTTCATACAGTTGACCGTCCGGACAGAAAAAGGGGTAAACTATCGCCAGAAAGACGTGACTTCAAATTTCAGTTTAACAAGCATGAAAAGTCACAAGATCGCTCGGCAATCTTTTCATTTTTAGAGGGTCTGAAAAGGGATTAAAAGGAGACCCATTTAAGGAACGTTCTTCTGGATCAATTTAACGAGTGTGAAGAAACAAGGTCACTCGACAATCTTTTCATCTTTAAGGAGTCTGAAAAGGGCTTAAAGAAGACTCCATAATGGTTACTTTTCTCAGTTAATCCGGATGGGATCGAAAAGCATAAATGCATTCTCTCCGGATGTTGCTTTCATATCTCAAAGCGAGCTTGAAAAACAAAAAAGTTAGCTCATGATAGACTCTTTGTGGGTCGATGCCTGGCATCTCCTCGGGGGAGCTGTATGCTCCAACAAATACATTGTCTATGACGCCAAGGGTTCTGGAGATATTGATAGGTATTGTTTTAGCAATGGTTTCCATATTACCCTCAACATAGATCTTGTGTGTAGCTAAGGGATTAGTATGATAAGACCTATCTCCAGTCATAGTCATGGTGAATTCTCCTGCTTTGATTCGGCTTAACTTTGGGAGGAAATATGATCTGTGATGAAGATCTTCCCAAGGTTTGTTCGGACTAGTCATTGCTTCGATTACTGCTTCGTCAGAGGGAAAGACTAAGTCTAACGAATCGATGTTGGCGAGAGAACCTTGAGCCCGGATAGGTTCTAGAGGTGGATCCAACTCTTGTGCGGGAGTCGGATCAGGGTTAGCTGAAGCTTGCTGGACTAAAGAGTATGCTACTTCAGCGACTGACAAGGGCATGGACATGCCGGAGTGCCCTGTCTCATCCATCGTGGCTGATGGGGAAGGAAGAATCCATGGATCCTCAAAGTAAGTTGTGCGGAACGATGAAACGTGAAAAATCTCAGCCTTGTGGTGATTAGATATAAACTTGACATCGTCATAAGGAGGTGGGTAATCGAAGGTACCCATCAAGGATGGGCACAAACCAACTCCTACATTAGTGACACCGTCTTGAGGATTATCAATCATGGGAACTGTGGATGCCCCCAAAGCTGGGTCAAGTCTAGAGAAGGACAATTGATCGATGGTCACTATCCAGCCTTCGTGTGGAAATAACAAGACTCAAAAAACTGTAGCAACCACAACTTGCATAGCATAAGTTTAACTCCAACCTAACAAGAGATTATAGTTGAGGGGGGCATCGACTACCTCTACTTCAATGCACACGGTCTTTCCTCCTAACTGCACGGGGAAAGAAGGAACAATGCCATGTGGTCGGAAAGAACGACCGTCGAACGCAGTGAGGAGAGTAGGTGATGGAGACAAAGCGGGCTGACCAATGGCCTTCCAACATGATAATGACATAACACAAGTTGAAGCGCCCTCGTCGACCACCGTGTGAAAGATATTCCATGTAAAAGTTTTCATGGGATGAGCCACTACTATCTGAAACGCGACGTGGTAAGGAAGATGAGGTTTTAAGTCGGTCATATCTAACATGATGGTACCCGGGTTACAAGTCTCAGTAGAGCCTAAAGTAGTCAACAAGGCTTTTCTCTGAGCAGGGCAGCTTTGGAGGACTTCCAAAGCGGACATCGCATAAGGGGTTTGTGATAAATCTTCCACCACAGAGTAATTCTGGGCGACCCTTGCGTTGGGGTTGTGAGAAGATTTCTTAAATGCACCCTTTGGAATGCGTGTCATTGTTTCACCCAACGTCTTCTTGATCTGTAGAGGAAGATATGGGAGTTCGGCTTCTTTTCCCTTCTCAAAGGCGCTTGGTTTACTATAGATATGCACTCTAGTCGTGATTAAAGCATCACCCCTAACCATGTATACGTTCACGGATGAGGAATTGTTTGGGGGAGGGAAGGTTTCTTGGCTGCCCCCTTCGGCACTTGTAGAGGCTTGAGTTAAATTTTGCCCATGCTGAAAGGGATTAGTCAACATGGCTTGTTGTTGCTGTGTGACAAACTTTTGGGCCTCTGCAAGTCAAGGACAAAGATGGGTCGGGTGGTCTTCCGCACACAAGTTGCATGGATACCTCGCCTTTCATTTTTTCGTGGTGCCCGCGCCAGAATTATCAGTGGGGTTTTTCTCCCCCTTACCCTTCTTTTGTTGGTTTTTCTTCCCTTTATACTGTTGGGTGGCCTTTGGGTTAGTCGTTTGCACGGAGTGTACTTCCGACGTTTGGGTAGGAGGAGCAGCCAAAGCAATAGTCTGGCTGGCCGTTGAGTGTTGTATAGATAACTTTTGCAATTGTTTGGACAATTGCTCAGCAGGCTTGGTTTGTGTTGAACCAACGATACCATCTACATGTGGTCTGGCTCTCTGTCTGATTTTATCCAGTATTGATCTTGGAGCATCTGGCAGGATGTTGTATAATAAACCAGACTGAGAATAGATAAGCTCAAACTGTTGAGCCCTCATGATGGCATCTTCTTCGGAGAAAACTCCTGAAGTCACGACGTCTTTGGATAACTGAGGGACTAAAGACTTAAGGAACCACTCAAGTAGGAATGTTGGTGGAACTGGTACCTTGATGAGACTCTTTCGGCGTCTCCACTCTCAGATATGATCAGAGATATGGTCTGCTGTCATCTGTTCGAAATTGGCTAGAAACTCTGTGTCGGCATCATATCTCACAGGTAACTGGAAATGGTTAAGGAAGGCCATCGCCAGTTCGCCAAAAGAAGAGTATCATGAACTATCAAGCTCTATGTACCATTTCGCGGCACTCTCGATAAGAGTGTGTTGAAACAATCGCAACTGGACGGAGTCATCTTTCAATGAGTTAGATGAACACCAAAGATGGAAAGTAGTCATGTGATCACCTGGATCTTCGTTAGGCTTGGCCTCGAACTTTGGAATGTCCGAAGGAAACTTTGTTGGCATAGGAGGCCAACACGGATCATGACAGATAGGATCATTTAACAACCTTGTCAAATTTGGCAAGTGTAACGTCGCTAGGAAGAGTAGTTTGGGTTGCTGCTGATAGCCTGGGAAAAAGGGTCCTGGAGTTTGAATGGCACCAGGTTGCCAAGAAAAGTTTGGCTGCTGGCCCGGATTCTGGTAGAAACCATGGCCCTGACCAGCATAATTATTTTGCATCTGTGGAGACATCATTGGTTGATTCCACATGAAGGAAATAGGATGATGGGCATTCATCGTGTTTGACGGACTTTGGGAAGGATTACCCCATGCCGGTCCTAATGGGAGAGGCATAGAAGTCTGTCCGGGGTTCCATTGACTGTGGAAAGAATTACCCCAGAATGAAATTCTAGAGAAAGGAACGGATCCTTGTCCTGAGTTCCAAGGTCCGGGTATATGTTCCCCCGGCGCAGGAATAGTACCCTGCGCTGGAGTAGACTGTCCAAAAATGGGAGTGCCCCCAGATGGGAAAGCAGTGGATGCGAAAGTGTTGTTACCAAACGTCACGTTCCAAACAAACGGTGACGAACCTACCGACTGAGTTTGCACAGGTGTTCCTTGACTCCAGGCTCCAAATGAACTCGTGTGTGCAGGCTACCCGATGGACTGCTGATGCAGACCACCAAGAGAAGGGGACTAAGGAGAGATATGACCTCTAGTGTAAGGAAAAGCATTAAAAGGGACATGAATTCCCCCAAGTTGACCTTGCAGAGGATCATTAGAGCTCCCTTCCCCCTGACCCAAAGTTTGTAAAGTGGAGTAAGTGAGTGCAGGACTTGTACCTGAACTAGGCATACCGTATGAGAACGGAGGGCCTATCGCACTAGGTGTGAAGGGAGGTGTGGCCACCGCGATAGATGGGGTCGGTCCACTATGCGACGTAGTTGTGGCCGAGACCATAGTGGCTCGGACCGACGATGGCAAGTTAGGAGATGCTTCTCTTGTGGTAGAAACGGTGGTGGGAATGGAAGAATTCCCAGAAGAAGTAACAGTATTTGGTTCCATAACTGTGTGAGGCACTGATAGGCGTTCATAAAATTAGATTGGTACAATGACCGATGGCCAAGTATCAGTGGTTGGGGTTTCAACCGAGCCAATATTGGCGGTTGATTCCTCTGGGATTTGTTTAGGCTCAATGGTTTGAAACCCGGTTTCTTCGAAAGAACCTTGTTGGTCTAGCTTCTGCCTCAATGGTGGCGGGAGTGGCTCTAGTATAACCAGAGGCAGGCCCAGAAAACTTCATGACCGACGGAGATCTGGATCCTCCACTGTGTGAGAAGATCCACGAAACACTAAGGTATTCTACACGTTCAAAATAGTAACACACACTAAAAAGAAGCCCCTATGAGATAAGACAAGAAAACACTAACTATTTTGAAGAACAGTTACAACAACCAACACTAGAGCAACTTACCGGTGCAAGTGCAACTCGAAAACGGTAGCACCCTCCAGGTATACTCTGCAAATCATGGCCCAATGTCTATCCTAGGTACTACGGTATACCCCCGCAGTCACCTGTGTATGTCCCTAAAAAAGATTGGCAACTCGTTTGCCAGCAAGCGAACAGTCACCAGGCGGGTACAGGCGATAGTCGGGTAGACTACAATGAGCAGGGTATCAAGCTCGAAACCTGTCAAGGGTATCAAGAGAAAATGGTCCATAAGACAACTGAGGAACTCGAACGGATTCAAGACCCATGAAGCCTCGTGGAAAATGAAAACAACGGAATCCCTCAACAAATCCTCGATATGTGTTCTCCACTATGCTTGGTCCGGCTTTGGAGGGGTTATCTCCACTACCTTTCCTTATGCGACCTCGTGTTTATCCCATGTGTTAGAGGGGGGTCCCAGATAACTTCCACGTAACTGGACTTCTACACTCCCTATCACAGACTCCAATGTTTGGTTTTGAGTGTCCTTGGAGAGTTTCCTCTCCAACCTATTCCAAGGCCCTAGTCCTGAGCTAGTATATGAACCCTACAAACAAAAAATCTAATAGATTTTAAATTAGCGTTGCTTTTATGGGATTTTTTTACGTCACAAGGTATGAAGGTGAAACTGATGATGTGTAAAGACTCAAAGAAAAAACAAATGAAAAAATGTTGGAAACAAAAGACTTTTACTAAATGCAAAAATCAACAACTTTTCACCAAGAAAGACTTCTTTTTATTTTCAATTTTTCTAAGATTTCATGCAACAAACATAAAGGAATTTCGCTCGACTATGAACTACTTATGCTCTAAATGCACTACCAAAAGCTTATGAACAAAAAGACTTCTCCCTAGCTATCGATGCAGAAACACAATCTTCAAACAAAGAAGAAAATGGAAAAGAGATATATATATATATTTTTATTTAAGTGCTAAATGAAGCAACAAAGGGAAAATGTCGACAAGCAAAAAACCAAGAAAACAAAATAAAATTCTGGCTTAAAGCACAGATCACAAAGAACCAGAGAAAAGACACCCAATGGAAATCAAGAAAGCACCGACTCTTACGCTTGTCTAAAAACCATAAAACAATTTTTTTTTTTTTTTTTTTATCTTTTCTATCAACTATCAACTAAGAAAAAACAGGCTAACGGTAAGAGGCCCTAACCTTCCGACTGTGCAAACCTAGACTCAAACCCCTGAGAGAAACACTTCCCACCATAGGAGGGGATGAATGCCAAACCCTGATTGAAAAGCAACCAATCAAGCCCACTAATGTCACTGAAACAACACACATGCAAACACATGCTGAGCTATAACAAAGCGCGGGTAGCCGTGGGCTGCACTTGTATAGGCCGCGTGTATGTATAAATTCTAATACAAAACCTAACACAGGTAGCCCAGACCTGGAAAAGGCCTCTGGTATTGACAACTAGGGTCTCTTGAAGGCTTGGATGCTTCTTCTTTAATAGAAAAGAAAAATAATTGCAAAGAATAACAAAATGCAATAAAGCAAACTGTGACAAGACTTCGAACCAGCAAGACTCAGACAGGATCCAGAAAGCCCTCTGAGAATTTATAATTCTGACAGGGAAGAGGAGGACTACCTCTCAAGCTCTCTGACTCCTACATGCTACTGAAACCTCTACAACTAGCATTCAAATACGGGTTGTAAGAGGTTAGGGCGTGGGTTACACGCGTGCAGGCCTTCTGCAGGTCGCGTGTACCTCTTTGTGTCATGATAATTACCGTCAAGCAAAAGTCAAGTAAAAAACAGGTATGAAGAACCAGGTTCCCTGCTAGCTCTGACCTAACAGAAAACAGACAAACAAAGAAACAGAAAATCTAATCCTTTAACTACCCAAAAACCTCAACTAAATTCGGAAACCCTAAAGAGTAAATCTCCCCAGTACGGTTGCCAATTCTGTTGTTGGGAAATAATACCCTACAGACTAACAAGCTAGGGCTAGACTTGCATGCATATTTTTGACCGTAAAAGAAATGACTTTTTATCCTACCACCCCAACTTAAAACCCCTTTTCACATACAATCATGGAAAGGAACTACTAACCTTTTTGCTGATGTTTGGTGTAGATCCTCCGTTGTGCTTTGTCTACTTGCTTGCGTTGCTCCTTCCAAAGACAATCCTGCAATCAAGACAAAACACTACGCATGTATGCTACTTTTCTACTTGTGGGTTAGAATTTAAGCATAAATTAAACAAATCATGTATAACTCATGCATTGGGATGGGAAAAGTATTCTTTTATTATTTTCAAGATGAATCAACTTACAATCAGTGTTGAGACCGACCACCGCTCCTTGATCCTGATCCTGGCCTCCTCCTCGTCTTTGTCCTCCAACTGCTTTTCTTCAATTCTCCTTAGGCTTGAGGAAAGGCTAAAGGGTTGGGACAAATGGATTCGACAATTGGGCAGAGTTTCTTTGCTATCTTTTTCCTCTTCCAAATAGTACCCCTACCCTTTCTTTTATAGGCTAGAAGGAGCTAGGGTTTTGGACGAACTCTCAGCCATGCATGGCTGGGAGTTTCAGTTAACTGGCCCATATCTTTTTGTCCCGTCGGAAAATTTCCTGTTTTTGTGCTTTTTTAGGTAAACGCGGGCTGTAGTAGGCCTTCCAACATTCCAACGCATGCAGTAGTAGGCCTGCCAGTGTTCCAATGTGTGCAGTAGTGGGTTAGGGTGCGTGTACCTTCACCCAAGAGGATTTTCAAAGAGGTTTTTCAGCAGATGTTTTGGCAATGAAGGGATATGATTTGTCCTGATGCCAGGTAAGCATGTGTGGTGCAATTTAGGGTTATAACACAGGGGAGCTATCCTCCCTTCCTCTGCAAGCTTTTATGGTCACCCTCCATCCAAGAATGGGGTTTGGGGTGGCGGCTGGACATATTTATGGTGAATTTCATGGGAGGGTTGCGTGGCCTCCCTTGGGCTACGTGGCACCCCATCCAAGGCTATTATATATGAACATAAGGATCGATCAAATATGTAATAATCTTCAACACTACCTCAATGTATAGTTAAAAATCTAATAAATACAAAATAATCTTCATTATAAATTAAATCTACAATAATATATAGTTCCAACTAAAAAAATCCAATAAATAAAAAGCAATATTCAATTTAAATTAAATTTATAGTGATATGTAATTACAACCTAAAAAATCCAATAAATACAAAGTAACCTTCAATTTAAATTAAATCTATAGCAATATATAATTCCAACAGTGGTATGAATTTTACAACCATATCATCTACAACAATCTTTAGTGATACTTCAATGGATGATTAAAAATCCAACAAATACAAAGTAATCTTCAATTTAAATTAAATCTAAAGTGATATGTATATATATTTTTACGACAAAAATTCCAAATGGAATTTATCCAATTTCACCATCATCGGTCATTTGCTTCCATGCTTGAATTTGGTAGTTGAATTTGATCCTTCCTTGGGTTAACTTTGTCGGAGTTAGAAAATCATAACAAAAATGATCAAGATGGAGAGCCATGATGAGTCAGTGGAAGAGGTGGGTGGCCACCGATATCCACATGGATCAATCATCCTCCCTTAGGAAGAAATGGTCCCCGTTACTTTAAGTTCCCTTAGGAGATGGGGAATTTGTTGAATCTAAGCCTTAGTCAGCTAGTTGCCTTGTTGAAGTAGATGTCCTGCTTTGACAACCTGATAAAGTTGTATGTTCTACTAGCGAGTTCCCTTCATCCTAAAATCCATGATTGATCCACTTGAACTTGTTCAATGCATTTAGGATTGAATTTTTTCGGGGACAATTGCTCAACTACCTTTGAGGTGTCGAGTAGAGGTAGGAAATATGGTCAAATCAAATCTACATTAAATACTAGGTTCAAACCAAGGAAAGGAGGAATACTCAATTTGAAAGAATTTTCACCCACATCCTTGGTGATGGTATAAATCCCATATCAGAGTGATCTAATCTTCTTGTGTGTTCCCGTGAGACACTCTTTCTACAAATGAAACCACACCTTGTCACCAACTTTAAACTTGTGAGGAACTCAATGTTGGCCATCTTGCTTCTTGTACTTGGCATTGACCTTCTCCAAGATATCATGAACATGTTGTTGGAGGTGCTAGATCCATTCAATGAATTTGGATGATCTGTCTTCTTCATTCTAAGCATGGGAGGACTCTATCGGGGAAGCTAGAACGATTAGATATACATTGACAATGGGGACTAATGGATGGAACCCCAAGCACACCTGAAAAGGGATATGGAAAAAAGAGTTGTGGAGGGATTTTTTATAGCTATGTTGAACATATGGGATGCTCTCATCCCATGTACATTGATGCTTATAGTTGTACATGTGTAGAATATGTACAATCATCTGATTTACCGCCTTTGTTTGTCCATCTATTTGGGGATGAAAGGTAGTTTATTTGGTCAACTTTGTGTCTATCGGAGACCATGTGATGGACCAAAAGGTGTTGAGGAACCTGTTGTCCCTATCTAAAATAATGGTCCATGGTAGACCAAAATTAACCCAAACATATGCAAAGAATATTTTAGTAGTGGCCTCGGTTATGATACTCTTTTTATAGGGTGTCAAAATAGCCATCTTAGAGAATCGATCGACGACCAAAAACACGATCATGACCATATTTGGTGGAGGGAAACCCTGATATGTAATCCATGGAGACATACTCCCTAGGATTGTTTGGTGTAGGGAGAGGATTTCATAGCCTCTTCTTCTTGATGGGTGGCTTAGGTATGGCACATGAAGTGCATGACTTGATGTAATGGCCAACTTCACATCGAAGCTTGGGACAATAGAAATGATTCTGAAGCACTACAAATTTATTATCCACCCTCAAGTTCCCTACCACCTAACTGTAATGTGCCTCCAAAATTATCTTTACATTCTTCCTTGAAGGAACACAAAGATGGTCAAGATAGCATAACAACGCATCCTAGTGTAAGTCCAGAACTTGTTTCTTGACACTTAGGGTCTAATAAGAAACAATAAAGTCAAAGTTATTGTTTCATAATTTTGACCACCTAGAGGTCTCATGTCCATAGGAGTTAATAATTGTGGTGACGGTGACAAGTGGGGGCCGAATGAGGCAGTCAACAACATGGTTGGTATTTCCCTTCTTGTACTTAGTATTTTGGTGGAATTGTTGCATGCATGTGGACCATTTTTTATGGTGGTTATTATGTATCTTTCATTCTGTCTACATGAATTGTAGAGGCTTTTGATCAATGTGGATGATCATTTCCTTTCCCAAAATGTAATGCTTCCACTATCAGCAGGCTTGCACAATGGAGTATATTTGTTTGTCATAGATCAGATACTTGTGAAAAAAATCAAACAATGTTCTATTAAAACAGGAAACCATATGTCCCTTCTAAGTGAGGATGACATCAATATCATAGTCAGATGCATCTATCTTGATCTTGAATGGCTATTGTAGATATGGAAATGTGAGGATTGGTGCAGAATAGAGGTAAAGTTTTAGATCCTAGAATTATTTCTACTGTGATTCAGACTAGGAAAACATGTATTTAGCTCCTTTCTTGGTCACTTGACTTAAGGGCCAAGCTATATAAGAGAAACCCAACATGAACCTGTGGTAGATGTTGATGAGACCCAAGACATTGTGGAGACCCGTATAAGTTGTCAGGGCTAGCCAATCTTGAATGACTTTGATCTTGGATGGGTCCACATGCACCCCTTGTTCATCCATGATGTATCCTAAGTATTGGATTCTTTCCATGCCGAATGCACATTACTCTATGTTTCTGTATAAATTTTGTTGTCGTAGGGTGCTTAGGACTTGTTGAATGTGTTGAAAGTGCTCTACCTAGGTCTAGGTGAATATGAGGATCTCATCCAAGTAGACCACCACAAAATTGTTTGTGAATGGCCAAAAGATATCATCCATTATCCTCATGAATTTCATTGGATCATTAGTCAATCCAAAAGGCATGAACAACCTCTCAAAGAGGCCTTATTTAGATTTGAAGGCTGTCTTCCATACATCAATTGATTGTATCACAACCTAGAGATAGCTCAACTTCAAATCAATATTGTTGAAGAACTTGTCATTCTTGAGCTAATCAATAAGATCATCAATAAGGGGGATCGTGTATCAGTTCTTGATAGTGATTTTATTCAAGGATGTATAATCAATACATAGCCACTATGTTACATCCTTCTTTTGCACCAACACAATTGGGATCCGACAATGTAAGGATCTTGGTCGAATGTGGACCTTGTAGATGAGCTCATGATTTTGATTCTTTATTTCATCATTCTCCAAAAGAGAGTATCTATATATTGGATCATTTGGAAAGGGAGTGTTTGTTTAACCTGACAGTGCAGGGGTACCCCTACAGGTGAAGTGAATATGTTTATGTATTCATATAAAATTTGGTCTACCTATTTCTGTTATGTAGAGAGACCTTGTGTTGAAGCTCTAGTGGTCATAGTGAAATTTCATTCCCCTTTTGTCCGAACCATGAAGATGACCAACTTCGTAGTATGAAAGATTACTTTTCTACATTGTTTTACTGACATCAATGAAATTGCAGTAGTTGAAACTACATCAAGTACCCTTTAGGGCTGACCCCTAGAGTGATAATGATACTATGGGGTCAAGAATCATAAAAAACATGAAATTTCCACATATAATGTTTTCCTAAAAGAACATCACAAAGTTTGAGTGGGGAAAAATGCCATAGTACCTCATCTTTGAAGGGCTTGATTCCATAGGACAGACGACATTGTTGATTGACGTGAAGGTATTGTCCCTTAGAGCTCAACCAACCAATGGTGTATGGTTGGGGTTGTGGAATCATTGGAAACTTCAATATCTTGATGACCTTGGATGATATCAGGTTCTTTCGGCTCCTGTTTTCAAGAATTAAATGAAGTAGGTTTCCCTTCAACCATGTCTGTGAATGAAAGAGGCACTCCCTTTCCTCAAGATCCTATGACTCGTTTGGTTCGATATTTTCAATTGTGATGGTAGCACTAGGTTCCACACTGATGATATTATTTCCATTATCCTACTCCAAATCAGATTCTGATTCAGGGTCTAAATATTTTTCTTTAAGCTCAACAAAAAATGATTGTTTTGAGTGGTTTTCATTAGTGTTGTGCCAGGGGATTTTGTGGAACTCACCATTTTCCAATGTCCTTCATCTTCCCATTACCCTTCTTTTCCTATGGCTTGGACTGGTTGTATTGAGGTTATCCTTCCTTGCTATGTACCTTATTCCATGAGTAAGGGCCACCTTTTCCATGCTTCTATTGTTTCATATTTGTAGATCCAAATTCCCACTTAATCTACTACTAAACATTCTGCTCAATTTGGATAACATATCGATAAGTGACTCTTAGTGAGGAGATGTCAAAAAAATACATCTTTGTTTGTACCTATGTAGGACATTGTATTACTTTAGAACCAAGTTTTTCATGGAGTCTTTGATACCCAAATTTGAGTGTAGGGTATGGAAGATGTTAGTGTAATTTGAAACCTCTGGTCTCTTTCTTGACATAGAGTCATCCATATCATGTACTGGTCATCATAGTTTTTGATAGCGTATATCTCATCCTTAGGGGAATCAATAAAAGATTCCTAAGTGGGTCTTGTACTTAATTCCATATACTCGTCTTCATTAGCTCTCTCCCAATAAAATTCCCACCAATCTTTGACACGGGGGAGGGATTTAAGGAGATCAAAGGTGATATTTGC
The DNA here is from genome assembly GCA_009831015.1 of Picea engelmannii. Taxonomy (NCBI): domain Eukaryota; kingdom Viridiplantae; phylum Streptophyta; class Pinopsida; order Pinales; family Pinaceae; genus Picea; species Picea engelmannii. The sequence goes on along the minus strand of ML804498.1, from coordinate 100,817 downwards.
AGTGTCGATTTATTTTGGAAATGATTAATATCCTATTAGAGATTCAACCATTTATCCAAAGAATATACATCTATCTGGACTTCAAATAAGATGATATCAAAGTTAATTTGTACCTTTAAGGGTGTCCCACCTCTGAAATGGCTACTTGTTGAAGGTCCTTTGGATGTCATCGACAGTCGTTGAAGTATCTAGGCGAATTTTTCCATCATCTCATTCCATTGTCTCACAAGGGATTCCTCAAGAAATTTTTTGAAAGGATATCCTACTCTATCATATCTCTTTTATTCTACCATGAGTGGTTTCTTGGGCCGACAAGAGAAGTCATCCCCAAGTAAAACTAGCTTGAGACCCAACTCTCTATGCCCTGACCTCGTTGGGGACATGCACAAAGAAATAACAAGGATCAGAGTAATCTGATACCACTAATCTATATTATGTTGAGAATGAAATGAGATGAAAATAAAAATATAGTAGAGAAAAAATAAATACATTGGAACCCAACCTTTATTAATGAATAAAATAGCAGAATAATGTAGAACACAAACTAGATAGAATGGTGGTAGCTTATCTCTAAAGAAAAAGAGATGTCGACTACACTCATTCGCAAAAAAATAACACATTGGGACAAAATATCTAATTGATAAGTACAATGATTGGTAGGGCTTGGGAACTCTATGGCAATGCTTGACCCCTCGAATGGCCAAAAAACATCATTTAGGTCCTCAAAGAAACCCCAAAAGTTTATGACACAAAAACCATAAAAAAAATGACCAAGATGGAGAACTGTGATGAGTTAATGAAAGAGGTGGGTGGCCACTGATATCCACCTAGATCAGTCCTCCCCCCTTAGGAAGAAATATTCCCCACTGCATCAATTTCCCTCAATATATGGGGAAATTTTTGTTGAATTTGAACCTTGGTGAGCCACTTTGCTTGCTGAAGTAGTTGTTCTGCTTTGACAACCCAATAGAGTTATATTTTCTACAAGGGGGTGCACTTCATCCTATTGTCCATGATACAATTCACTGGAGTCTGTCAAATGCATTTAGGATTGAGTTCTACAGGGGCCAATTTCTCAATCATCTCCAAGGTTTCCAACAATGATGGAAAATATGGTCGAAGTAGCCCCACATTAAATACTTGGTGCAAGCCCAGGAAAGGAGGAATACTCAATTAAAAATAATTGTCACCCATAGCCTATATTAGAGTGGTATAAGATTTATGTTGGGGCCTGTGAGACACTCTTTCTACAAATGAAACCACATCTTGTCAACAACTTGAAACTTGTGAGGAACCCGATGTTGGTCATGTTGCTACTTATACTTGGCATTGGCCTTCTCCAAGATATCATGAACCTTTTATTGGAGGTGTTGGAACTATTCAATGAATTTGGATACTCTTTCTATCTTGGTCTAAGAATGGGAGGACTCTATCGGGGAGTTGGAATGTGAAGAGCTACATCAATGGGGGGGGAATTCCTGGAACCCTAAGCACACCTGAAAAGGGATATGGTCAATAGAGATATGGAGGGATATTTTATAGCTATGTTGAACATATGGTCGGATCTAATCCCATGTACATGGATGCTTGGAGTTGTACATGCACAATCATCTTTTTGACCACCTATATTTTTCCTTCTGTTTGGGGATGAGAGGCAGTCAATTTGGTCAACTTGGTTTCCATCAAACACCATAGGCTAGATGAAATGGTGTTGAGGAACATGTTGTCCCTATCTGAAATGATGGTCTGTGATAGCCCAAAATGAACCCAAACATGCAAAAAGGAGAGTTTCATAGTGGCCTCGGCTATGATACTCTTTTTACAGGGTGTCAAAATACCCATCTTAGAGAATTGATCGACGACCACAAAAACACAATTGTGACCATGTTTAGTGGAGGGAAACCCTGAAATCTAATCCATAGAAACAAACTCTTGGGTCTTTCCTAATTCAAGAAGAGGAGTGTACAACCCCTTCTTCTTGATGGATATCTTAGTGATGGTGTTGGCCCTCGATAAAGTTTTGAGGAATACTTGGTCATAGTTGACCATTTGGTACTTCGACTGCTTGTCGAAGATGGAGCACATGGCGAAGCGGAGATCACGGGATCTCGCCACCTTTTGTGCAACATTTTTGGGTTTTTTGGGAATATTGTAACAGAAAAGGGATGTCAGCCCTTGTTTAGGACTTTTTCTATGTATAAATAGAGGTCTAGGTCATGTAAGAAAGGAGGCCATATCTATTCGATGGCTTAGTGCATAAGTTGGATCTAGGTGATCAGAAGTCTGTGTGACTGTAAGAGCTCGGTGCATGCTGAGTGCACAGAGTGTGAGAAGGATTAGTGCTTGGATCTACCTGGGGAAAGAGGATCTAGAGCATTGTATAAATCTCTTGTCCTATGCGGGGTAGGATGTTGAAGGCTTAGTGTTGTAACTGCTTGACCAAGATAATATAAAGAAGACTTTGTGGACGTAGCCCCAGGGTGGGGGTGAAACACGGTAACTCTGTGTATTGTGTTGATCTGTTTGTCTCTCTCTTACTAAGTACTCTGATATGTTTAGATAGATCTATTGATTCTCTGTTCTTATGAGATATGAATTCATGCTATATATGATACATATGATGCTAAGTGCTTAATATATTGAGTATAATATGTTTATCATTGTTAAGTGCTAGATCTGAGTAATCATTGCGGTGCTCTGTGATTTATGCGAAGTGTATTAATGAATGTATGTTAGGAAACAACTGATGCTAAGTGCACTGTAAGCAATATAATCATAGATCTATGTCCCAGCTAAGGTTGCAGACACCTAAGTCCTGCAACCACCCTTGCCTCTACCTTGGGTGAGACTTCATATACTTCGCAGGTGTTGCCGAAAGGGCTGGTAGTTAGGGATTTTTTGGTGTGCTCTTGAGAATTGAACCCTAGGTCTGCCCCTGTGCCAACAAATGGTTCCATTTTCGAGACCTGGAAATATGATTGCTGGGAACTGAAGAAGAATAAGATTTGTGTGAAATAATCTCTGAACATAGATCTGTTTCCCTAGTGCGCAGTGTTATGTTTGACCTGTGAAGCTTTGTGCCAAGAAAGAAAGGTCAGATATGAAGAAGAGAGGTCAGATTTGAAGAAAAAGAAGTCATATCTGCAAAGAAAGAGGTCATATTTGCAAGAAAAAGGTAATATATGTAAGCTATGTGCTTTGATAAAGGTAAGAATAGTTAAAAGTCTTAGATCTAGAAGCTTTGTGCTCTGTAGAAGTAAGATAAGTGAATTTTTTTGTTTCTAAATCATGGATCTAGGTATGTTTGATAGATTTTGTTCAGCAGGAAAACTAGAGCATTGTTAGATGAAAGAAGGTTTGATATGAATAGATCTAGTAAGGATAATGAAAGATATGTTATACCTATGCATAGAAATAATTTTGGGACTAACCAATGGATGCATGATCCTAGAAAGAAATTTTTGCAGGCTAACTGTTATGATCCTAGCACACAGTACATGAAAAGTTGGGCATCGTTGAAGAGAAAGAGAGGATTAACTCTTTGTTATAATTGCAGAAGGCCCATACATATTGCTAAGGAATGCCCTGGACGAAGACCTAGTTGCCTCTGTTGTAAGACTATGGACCATGAAGTATTGGATTGCCCTAGAATGATTGCAAGGCTTGAAAAGATGAATATAGAGAAAGCAGGAGATAAAGAGACCAATATTATAGCAGAAACCCAAAAAGAATAAAAAAATATATTGCTACAGATGATAGATACCTTGAGTGACCACCAACATGTTAGGCTATCAGAGATATTCAAAGAAAAGGAGCAAATCGAAGCAAGAATAGGGGACTTTGACGTTGACTGTACTCTTGATGAAGAAACACAGGTGAACATTATGACATAAGGAACCTAGAAAGCTATAGGAAGACCTGACATGACCCCTTCATTAGGAGGAATAGGGTTATTCAGAGGAAATCTAGTAAACCTATGTGGAAATCTCACTCACATATCTATGAATTCTCATGGAGCTTCGACAGAAGAAGATTTTCAGATTGTTAAGTTCGTGGAGGACAACGCCCCATTTACTATGTTACTTGGTAAACCTTGGATTGAGAAAGATCAAGCCAAAAAACAGGAAGTAGAAAAGGACCTAGAACAACAGAGACAAGATTTAAGAGAATTCATGACTAGAAGGATTGCACAGTTGATTGAAGAACAAGAGAACAGATCAAGGGTTCTTGACCCCAAGAACTTGGATGACGAAGTTAACAAAATGCTAGAAGAACCACAAAGGACTGAAAAATATGTTGGACAAGTAATACCCATGGATCTGAAGAAAGAATCTCAGCACTGTGAAGTTACCATGCCAAGAGAAGAAAAGAATCAGAATGAAAAAAGGATGACCGAGACGAATCCCATTGGGAAGAAGGCTAGAAAACTCATGAATAAGAAAGCGAAGTTGAAGAAATTATAGAACGTTATAGAAGAAACCCCGCAGAAGGGAAACATGTCAAATTTGAGCTTCATCGGGATAGCAGAACAATGACATATGGCACTTCACCATGTCGAATTAATATAGCCGTTAGAAGACGATATACCCGTTCTGCTGATGGCCCGAATGACTCGAAAGAAAGTTATGACATGTTACCTGACTGTTAGACTATGCCATAATAGATAGATCCAGAGTTAATGGACCCTCCTATCCATTGCAAGCAGTCTGTTATAGCTTTACTTACTTATTCCGTCACTCCATGCCCAAAAGACACTTTTGCCAATTGAGAACTTGAGCTCATAGAATACCCACATTGTGGAATAGTGACTACCCTGCCTTGCTCCCTACTCCATTATGGTACCTTCATCCCATTAACAACCTGAGAAAGTGAACCTGAGCTTACATGTTCGACGAGCTTAGCGTAGCAGAGGAATCGATGAAAGAAGTACTCGCTAGCTTAAGAACCGAAAGAGTTATGTCCGAAAGAGGAATGTCCACCAGAGTCCAATACTCATCGTCTTGAATGCAATTTGAGCTTGAGTACCTGGTATTTCTAGGCTTCTTGGCCATGCTTTAGGTTCTTCCTCCAGTGGATTCTTTGAGTTTGGCACTGTCTGGAGCTGATTGGAGTCGTCGGGTGACTGATCTTAGCCTTCTTGTGTCTGGCCACTGTCCACCATCAGTGATCAGATCTGAATCTTTGAAGTGTACTACTGGGGAGAGTTCCCCAGTATGGTTGCCATTATGTTAGCACTCTGTAATTTTCCCAAGGCTGTGAATCAGTCACAGAGGCAACATCAAAACCACTTCGAGTCAAGGATCTAGCCCTCCGAGACTCAGAGAGGGATCTCTCTGTCTGATATAACTTTGTTTGAAGAGGATATTAGGCTAGCTATGCAAAATAGGATACGTTCTTGGAGTTTTCTGGTTGAGACAGCAAAAGAAGGCCATTGGGCTATGGGGTTTGTTCATAAAGATAGAGACCAAATAACAGTTTATAAGAAGTCTTTTCACAGGGCGAGATAATGAAACTATTGGATTCTTTGGGAATAAGTGATGGATTAGCAGAAAATGTGAGATTATCAATCATAGTAAAGAAGCATTTAAGAATTTCTTCACCACAACATCAGAAGACAAACATTTAGATTTTTTAAAAGTCATAAAACAGGGTATGCACAGATAAATCCTGTAACTTTAACTCCTTTTAAAAGATCAGATAGACAACACAATGATAACAAAGGCATATACACATTCAACAATGAGGGAAAAACTTCACCAATAGCTAACATATAGGAATCCTGTGAACGTTTCTTTATATTTCTGGAAAATCTATGATAGAAGTTACAGTGCTCCTAGCCTGCCTGGGTGTGAAATCAACAACCCTTACATTGAAAAACATCTCTGAATAAATAGGGGAGATCTCCCCATTAGTTTTTGAGAGTCGGTTGTAACCACCTCGACCAAAAATAGCCACCAATCCCACAAAATTTGGAACTGTCTGCCATGAAAGACGGACCGGTTTTCTGCGAAAAAGGGGTCTGAACAGACGTGTGTTTCTCTTCGACGATGACACCTGGGAAAAAAATGAAGGAGGTTATTTTATATGCGCATGTGCTGGACAAAAAAATCCTTCGGTTTCACCAAATTCGTCCCCATCTGGCCGTAACATCTCTAGAAAAATCAGGACTGTAACAGAAAAGTGGAAATCTGGAAAAAAGGGCCTCGAAGATGGCTTCGATTCTCCCTTCTCGTAGCGTCGTTGAAAAAACTAAGAGAGTTTTTTTTTCTTCAGCCCGTGCTGAGAAAAAAATCTCTCGGATTTTTAAAATCCGTCTTCATTTTCCCAGAATCCGTTTTCAAAGAAGACATAGTGAAACAGGAAAAAATGGCAAAAAATTGAAAAAGCGGTTTTTCTTCATGATTTGTGGTATTCTGGANGGGGGGGGGTCCACTGGAATAGGGAGGCGAAACGTGGATGGGGGGTGGTATTGGAAACTACCTCATTCTGGACTCCCCCTCTCGTTAAGTTTCAGATAGGGAGGGGGGGTCCGGAATTTTTTAAAGCTGTCGATTTTGTTTGATATGAATGGATGGGATTTGATGTGTGCGTTGAGGTAGTTTAACAGTGGGGTAGACTTAGGATAACATCTTTTTGTTTAGTTTTTAGTTTTTGTTATATTATATTTTATTGTTTTATTTTTATATTTTGTTTTTTATGTTTTTTATTATGTTTTAATATATGTTTGTTTAAGTTTGGTTTTTGTTTTTACTATGTTTCGTTTATGTTTTTATTTAAGTGTTTTTATATTGTTTTTGTATTTTTATATTATTTGTTTTTTATATATGTTTTTTATATAATTTGTTTTATATATGTTTTATTATAATTTTAATATTTGTTTTAAATATTAATTAATAAAACATTAACCTAAATTATTAATTAATCAATTTCTAACCTAATTACTAACTTAATTAATTAACAATTGATCAATTACTAACATGTTAACTCAATTATTAATTAATTAATAATTAATTTATTATTAACAGGTTTAATCATGACTATTAACCTAGTGTTTTTATCCTAAGTCTGTTTATTCATGGAGGGGTAAGATTGGCGAAGGGGTGAATGAATGAAGGGTGAGGAAAATGACAGGCGCAGTGTGAATGAAGGATGTAGCATGGAGCGAAGGATGCCTAATGCAATGGATGGATGACACGTTGGGATAGGGCCCGCCAGAAAAACCCGCCTCATTCCAGACCCCCCTCCCCACCGTTAAAGGGAGAACGATCGGGGGGGGGTTCGGAATCGCCTGTGGACCACCCATCTGCGCACCTCCTTGACAACCATAGATCTGCACACACTTTTTAATCACCATTCCAGACCCCCCCCCGCCCCCCCCCCACCGTTNACCGTCAATCTAAGTGTGTTCTTTACTCTTCAAGCACAAATGTAGTTTATGAGGCAAAACTTAGGCTTAATGACTTTTTGAGGATTTGTTGCACTGCTTCCCTTGAAAATAATTTGTAGATATGAAATATTATTTGCAAACCTATACACCCAGAGTGAAAAATTTCCAGTCAACAGATGATCCTATCAATTATAGGGTTATAACAGTGGCTCCACCTGGGGATGTATCTTCTTTCAGGAGGTGTCAAGAACCACAGACTTCTAAACATGAAGACCGGAGCTTTATCCATTGGGCTGATACCAAATCTTATTCTGTAACCTGTACCTATTTTGATCTTGCAACTGAAACCAAATTAAGATAAACCCTGTTGAAAAAGAGATGCTCAGAGAGTTGAGCTTATTTCAAACTGCTACCTACCCTACACTACTAACAATTTCATCGTTATAAATGATACAATAATGCCAATGCAGCCAATCAAGTAGTTTTTGAGACCAGAGGACTGTTTGATTTCTTGTTAGCACAGTGAAAAGTGCATCTTGACCTTTTGCCCATCGACTCAAAACTGCAAAGTGAAAAGGCCACTGCTGAAAACGTGATTGATATTTACCATAGAGACCTCGACAATCTTGAAAAACAAAAGTAATGTCAGAGAAATATTGAGGCTCTACAGTGAGAAAATTCTCCATATAGGTAGCTACATGATCAAGGTAGAAATGACATGTTCCTTGATTTTTGGATGGTAGCTCTGGCACTGTATCTATGTTATCTTCATGCTCATGCATTTCCTGACATGGATGCAACTTTCCTGATGGGTTTTGAAATGATGCTTCTACTGAACACACCCCTGTAGTTGACTATCCTATCATATCCATATCATAGCAGTGTTTTATCCCATAGTTGGATGATGGGGAATGATTTTGACCCCACAGGCCATCCAACCAATCAACTATTGGATCCTGAAAAGACTGACAAGACTGTTGCATTGATTCAAATGATATTTCCTGACCTTTTATGTATTTATCCTTCAACACTTGTCCAAGAGTCTCCTTCAAAATTTGAAATGAATTAAAGCACAATGGTACAGAGTTATTGTGGATTAACTCATAATTTGTCTCAGGCTCTAATATTTCATCAAGAATTTGAAAATCAATGTAGGTCAAGGGATGCGATTCTGGGTTTATAACAGCCTCAACATCAACACTGACATATTCACCTAGTTGATCAAAAAATTCTCCCTCTCTACTATTGACAACTTGCTTACAATTTGCTCTCAAAAATTGAAAAGAAGAGAAACATAAGGGCAGAGATTTTTCCCTTACTCTGAAATTCTCTGCCCCTTCCTCATCGTTGTCATGACTGTTGTGCAGGGGCTGATTGTAATATCTGAACCGTAAATGATCTTTTCCTGCCAACAACATGCTGTTGGTTTTTCTGAACATTCAACCTCTATTTTAGCCTCATGATCATCATCATAATGGTCACACTTGGGTAAATCATCCATGGATGAAATGCCATTGAACATGCATATCATGCCAGAGGAATCTTCCACCACTCTCTGATTTTTAACCTCATCCTTGACTATATGGTGAATGGAATACATGAAAGAATCATTAGCCAAACCATGGTACCAAGGGTGAGTAGCAAAATGTTTGGGAACTGTGACACTTTCTTTCTCTGAAATCAATGGACCATGATGTCTTTCAACAACAAGCTCATCTTTCCTATTGATCTTCTGCATCATCTCTTCCATGGTGCTGACCAGAATGTCTAGTTTAGCTTCTGATGACTTCAGCTGCTCCATTTCTTTGTCCTTTAACTTTGACCTCTTGATCAACAAGTTGGTCTCCACATCAACTACAATGCTCTGCATTTCTTCAAGGCTTATGGTGTTCCTTTCTCTTAATTGGAATGCCATCTCAGGATCAAAGGCATCTGGGAAATGAAATTTAGCTAAACTAGGAGGTGGCCTTACATCAGAAGGTATTGCATGATATACCTTATTGAATCTAGCTGTAAACAGATGTATTGTCTCCCTTGTCTTTCTTTTTAAGTGGTCATACTCTTCTAGGATGAGGAAAATATTTCCCTTCATCACCCACCTATCTAAGAAAACTTGCATGAACTATTGAAAATTTCTGATGCTTGAAGTTGGAAGGTTCTTAAACCAATCTTTAAATTTACCTCCCAAAGACAGGGAAAACATTATGATGTAGACATCATCATCTTCTACCTCAAAGAGGTCAATAAAATCCTCAATACTTTGGATATGCTTTTCAGCAGTAATATTGGCATTCTCTACATCAAACCTGGGCATATTATTGATGTAATTGACAGGGAGGTCATGAAGAATGGGAGGCAAATCTAGAGGCTGGTATCGGTCTGGGACTTTTGAAAGCACATGAGATGAAGCAACAGGATCACAACCATATAGAGGTTTAGCAAGAGTAGGAGATAAAGAAGGAGGCTTATTTCTCACTAGGGTTTCTATAGGTGCATCTGGGATGTGCACAGGTGTATGAGTATGTACATAATCTACAACTGGGATTATGATATCTTGAGACTCATCAATTAACAGATGGTCAAAGTAATCTTCCGCAATATTCTTTTGATTAGGCTTAGAAAAAGACCAGACATAATTGCAGATAAAACCAAAGATGTCTTGAATGCAATTTGAGCTTGAGTACCTGGTCTTTCTAGGCTGCTTGGCCATGCTTTAGGTTCTTCCTCCAGTGGAGTCTTTGATTTTGGCACTGTCTAGAGATGATTGGAGTTTTCGGGTGAATGATCTCAGCCTTCTTATGTCTGGCCACTGTCCACCATCAGTGATCAGATCTAAATCTTTGAAGTGTACTACTGGGGAGAGTTCCCTAGTACGGTCGCCATTCTGTTAGCACTCTGTAATTTTCCCAAGGCTGTGAAGCAGTCACAGAGGCAACATAAAAACCACTTCGAGTTGGGGATCTAGCCCTCCAAGACTTAGAGAGGGATATCTTTTTCTGATATAACTTTGTTTGAAGAGGATATTAGGCTAGCTATGCAGAATAGGATACATTCTTAGAGTTTTCTGGTTGAGACAGCAAAAGAAGTCCATTGGGATATGGGGTCTGATCATAAAGATAGAGACCAAATAACAGTTTATAAGAAGTCTTTTCACAGGACGAGATAATGCAACTATTGGATTCTTTGGGAATAAGTGATGGATTAGCAGAAAATGTGAGATTATCAATCACAGTAAAGAAGCATTTAAGAATTTCTTCACCACAACATCAGAAGACAAACATTTAGATTTTTTAAAAGTCAAAAAATAGGGTATGCACAGATAAATCCTGTAACTTTAACTCCTTTTAAAAGATAAGACAGACAAAACAATGATAAAAAAGGCAGATAAACATTCAACGACGAGGGAAAAACTTCACCAATAGCTAACATACAGGAATCCTGTGAACGTTTCTTTATATTTCTGGAAAATCTCTGATAGAAGTTACAGTGCTCCCAGCCTGCCTGGGAGTGAAATCAACAACCCTTACATTAAAAAACATCTCTGAATAAATAGGGGAGATCTCCCCATTAGTTTTCAAGAGTCGGTTGTAACCGCCTCGGCCAAAAATAGCCACCAATCCCACAAAATTTGGAAATGTCTGCCATGAAAGACGGACCGATTTTCTGCGAAAAAGAGGTCCGAACAGACATGGGTTTCTCTTCGACGATGATACATGGGAAACAAATGAAGGAGATTATTTTATGTGGGCATGTTCTAGAGAAAAACCTCCTTTGGTTTCACCAAATTCGTCCCCAGCTAGCCGTAACATCTCTCGCAAAATCAGGACTGTAACAAAAAAGTGGAAATCTGGAAAAAATGGCCTCGAAGATGGCTTCGATTCTCCCTGCTCGTAGTGCCGTTACAAAAAATGAGAGAGGTTTTTTTTCTTCAGCCTGTTCTGAGCAAAAATTTCTCTTGGATTTTTAAAATCCATCTTCATTTTCCCAGAATCCATTTTGAAATAAGACATAGTGAAAAAGGCAAAAATGGCAAAAAATTGAAAAAGAGGTTTTTTTTCGTGATTGGTGGTATTCCGGACCCCCCCTGAAGTGGTAAGAGGTTTTTTTTTTGGGGGGGGGGTCCGCTGGAATAGGGAGGTGACACGTGGATGGGGGGTGGTATTGGAAACTACCTCATTCCGGACCCCCCCTCTCATTAAGTTTCAGATAGGGAGGGGGGGTCCGGAATTTTTTAAAGCCATCGATTTTGTTTGATATGAATGGATGGGCTTTGATGTGTGCGTTGAGGTAGTTTAACGGTGGGGTAGACTTAGGATAACATCTTTTTGTTTAGTTTTTAGTTTTTGTTATATTATATTTTATTGTTTTATTTTTATATTTTTCTTTTTATGTTTTTTATTATGTTTTAATATATGTTTGTTTAAGTTTGGTTTTTGTTTTTAATATGTTTTGTTTATGTTTTTATTTAAGTGTTTTTATATTGTTTTTGTATTTTTATATTATTTTTTTTTTATATATGTTTTTTATATAATTTGTTTTATATATGTTTTACTATAATTTTAATATTTGTTTTAAATATTAATTAATAAAACATTAACCTAAATTATTAATTAATCAATTTCTAACCTAATTACTAACTTAATTAATTAACAATTGATCTATTACTAACATGTTAACTCAATTATTAATTAATTAATAATTAATTTATTATTAACAGGTTTAATCATGACTATTAACCTAGTGTTTTTATCCTAAGTTTGTTTATTCATGGAGGGGTAAGATTGGCGAAGGGGTGAATGAATGAAGGGTGAGGAAATTGACAGGTGCAGCGTGAATGAAGGATGTAGCATGGAGCGAAGGAGGCCTAATGCAATGGATGGATGACACGTTGGGATAGGGCCCGCCGGAAAAACCCGCTTCATTCCGGACCCCCCCCCCCCACCGTTAAAGGGAGAACGATCGGGGGGGTCCGAAATCACCTGTGGACCACCCATTTATACACCTCCATGACAATTGTAGATCTGTGCACACTTTTTAATCACCATTCCGGACCCCCCCCCACCGTTAAAAGCAGAACAGTCGAGGGGGTCTGGAATCCACTGTCAGTCGTTGATTTACGCACCACTAGATCGGCCGTCAATCTAAGTGTGTTCTTTATTCTTGAGGCGCGAATGCAGTTTATGAGGCAAAACTTAGTCTTAATGACTTTTTGAGGGTTTGGTGCAGTGCTTCCCTTGAAAATAATTTGCAGATATGAAATATTATTTGCAAACCTATACACCCAGAGTGAAAAATTTCCAATCAACAGATGATCCTATGAATTATAGGGTTATAACAGAAAGAATCCTACTTTCTACCGTCGTCCCAAACCTAATCCCCATTTATTTTAAGAAAATACATGGTTAAACAAACATACCTTGTTCTGGACGTTCGATGTTGATCCCTCTTCATGCTTGATCTCTTGTTAGCAGCTATCCTCCCAAGACTGACCTGCGTACAAAACAAGCAACAAACTCTACATGCATTTGTTCTACATATTAATGGGTTAGAGATTCAAACATATATTCACTAAACTATGAAGAAATCATATAGTGGGATGAGAAAAGAATTTCTTTATTATTAACTTTAATGAATCAACTTACAATGTCGAGACCAACCACCTCTCTGCGAACCTGATCCTAGGCTCCTCTTCAAATGTCCTCCAACTTCTTTGCTTTGTATCTCTCTTTGCACAAGGATGGCTAAAGGGTTGGGACAATGGGAATGTGCGATTGGGTAGATTTTCTTTTCTATTATTCTCCTCCTTCAAATAGGACCCCTAAGCCTTCTTTTATAGGCTAGAAGAAGCTAGGTATTTGAGTGAACCCTCGGCCATGCATGGCCGGAAGGTTCAGTTAACTCACCCAAAGTTGTGTGTTCCATCGACAAATTTCATTTTTTTGTGCTTCTGTAGGTCCACACGGGCTGTAGTGGGCCAACTAGCGTGGAAACTATAGATCCACGCAGGCTGTAGTGGGTCAGCTAGCATGGACTTTTAAAAATGGAGTTTTTTAGAAGATTTGTTCAGTAGTGGCTTCGAAAAGAAGGGCTATGAGATGACATGATGCTAGGTAAGCATGTATGGTGCAAATTAGGGTTATAACAGATGCCCCCTAATGTGTGAGGTCAGAAGAGGATCTGATGGCCAAAATACATTACCAATATTTATTGATGTGCCAAACAAGTGAGCCCAGGGACCTGGAATCGGGAGGCGTCGTCTACAAAAATAACAATTGTCTCGCTGAGTGTTGTTGGGAAAAACACCCTACGGACTAGCAAATAGAGTTCAAACTTTGCATGCAGATTTGACCAAATAGAAATTACTTTCTACCTACATCCCTAGATTTAAATCCCCTTTTCTCAGTAAATGCATGGAAAGATCCACCTACCTTGTTACCGGTGTTTGGTGTCGATCCTCCGTTGTTCTTGATTACTTGTTCGCAATGCTCCCTCCAAAGATGACCTGCACTCAAGACAAACAACAACTATGCATGCATGCTACTTCTATACTAACGGGTTAGAAATCAAACATAAACTAACCAAACCATAGAAAGTTCATGAATTGGGACGGGAAAAGAATTCTCTTTATTACTTAAAATGAGTCAACTTACAAAATTTGAGACCGACCACTGCTCCTTGAACTTGATCCTAGGATCCTCTTCTTCTGTCCTTCAACTACTTTGCTTTAAATTTCCTTTGGCATTAGGAAAGGCTAAAGGGTTGGGACAATGGAATACGTAAATGGGTAGACTTTCTTTGATATATTTTTTCCCCTTCCAAATGGTACCCCTACCCCTTCTTTTATAAGCTATAAGGAGCTAGGTTTTTGGATGAACCCTCGACCATGCATGGCCGGGAGTTTCAGTTAACTCACCCATAGTTTTTTGTTCCATCAACAACTTTCCTTTTTTTGTGCTTTTGTAGGTACACGCAGGTTGTTGTGAGTCAGCCAGCGTGTACACGCGTGAAGTAATGGGTTAGGGCACGTGGGTCTTTACACAAGAGGATTTTCAAAGATTTGTTCAGCAGAGTTTTGGAAAAGAAGGGATATGAGTTGGCCTGATGCCAGGTCAGCATGTGTGGTGCAATTTAGGGTTATAACATTGAGGCGGGCATACCCATGCTTGGGTTATAACACTGTAGATCCATGTCATACAACTATTTAAAGTGTAGCTGCAAACAATACACAACGGAGCTGCATCTCGAAATCAAAATGATATACATGTAGAGTATCCATCTTTGTAGAAGCTGATAAGGCCTGATGGCTGGAGATGAGGTCTTCAGAGCTCGAGCAACAACTTTAAAATCTTCAAAACTCAGGTAGGAGTGTAATATGAGTGTACGAATTCACTACCCAGAGGTCTTCGATGGCTTGTCGGTCATGGACTAGAGAATCTTGATGATCAGACTGAAGGCTTCATTGATTTCGAAAAAAGACTTGATTGGACATTCAAGATGGTCGGGTATGAGGGCAAGAGACAAACTACAGAGGGGCTGACTCAGGCTTGGTAAAAACTTCCCTTGGACAACAACACAAAAAATGATGATACTTAGGCATCATGGCATTAATCATAAGTTTACGAGGTAGGAGGAAACACAAACTCTCCATATGTTTGGAATAATAACCAAACGGAGGAGGACGTAACTCTATGTAGCAAGAAAATCTTCCTAAGGTCGTATTAAATCCCGTAGTTTGACAAACAAACAGACAAATGTGTTTTATCTAAGGGTGACCCATTGTGCTGCCAATAAAGAAAAGACTTTTCCCTTCCTCTTTTTGGGGTATATTTGATTTTTTTTGTCTTTTTCAATGATTTTCGAAAAAAGAGTAAAGGAATGTTACATTACAATGGAGGAACGAGTGTTACAAACATACAAGTTCAAGGCGCAAGGACAAGACTGGTGTTCAAAATAATGATACTTAGGAAAACTCCTCTAGGGGCCAAGGGTGTTAAGACACAGAGGCAAAGTGCTACAAGGCTTGTGTATAAGGCATGCTTCAGATGGTTCAGTTGAGAGCAACATGGAGTCGACATTAGGCCAAAGATGAGGTATGCAAATGCGATTAACAAAACACACAATGGTAACGTCCTTCGATGTAAGTTTAACGAGACTAGAGAAGGTAAGTTCGATGGTTTTTCATATTTAGAGAGTCTGAAAAAACGTAAAAGGAGACTCCATTGGGGTAACTTTTTTGAAGATAGTCTAGCGGGTTCGAAAAAGGGGTAAACTAGTACCAACAAGATGTTTATTCAAAACCATTTTAATGAGTGTGAGAAAGACAAGATCAATCGACCATTTTTTCATTTTTAAGGAGTCTGAAAAAATCTTAACTATGGACTTCATCGGGAATGTTCTTCTGGACCAGTTTAACGAGTGTGAGAGAATAAGGTCACTCGACGATCTTTTCTATTTTAGAGAGTCTGAAAAGAGATTAACTATGGACTCTGTGGGGGTTCCTTTTTCATAAATTTAGTCCCTCATGCCCGAAAAATGGTTAAAATGATACCTGAGAGTACTCTTCTAGAGAACTGAAGTTCCATAGAGTATACCTTTATTCGTACAATTGACCATCCGGACTGAAAAAGGGGTAAACTACCGCTGGACAGACGTGACTTCAAATTTCAATTTAACGAGCGTGAAAGGCCACAAGATCGATCAAAAATATTTTCATGTTTAGAGGGTCTGAAAAGGGCTTAAAAGAAGACCCGTTATATCTTTTGGATCAATGCCTGGCATTTTCATGTAAGACTAGGAAAAAATGTCGTGGAATTCTTTAAAAATATCTATGTAGATTTGAATCTCTCTGGGGGAGCAGTCAGCTCCAATGAAAAAATTATCCACGACGCCAGGGTTTTGGAAGATATTGATCGATAAGGTTTCAACGATAGTTGCCATATTACCCTCAGCATAAACCTCATGTGTAGCTAAGGGATTAATAGGACAAGACCTATCTCCCGTCATAGTGAAGGTAAATTCTCCGGCTTTGATTCTGCTTAACTCTGGGAGGAAGTATAATCTATGATGAAGATCTTCCTGGGGTTTTTCTGAACTAGTCATTGCTTCAATTACAGCTTCATCAGAGGGAAAGACTAAGCCTAATGAATCGGTGTCAGTGAGAGAACCCTGAGCCCAAATAGGCTCTAGAAATGGATCGAACTCTTGTGCAAGAGAAGGATCTATATTGGCTGAAGTTTGTTGTACTAAAGAGTACACTACTTCAGCTACAGACAAGGGCATGGACATGCCCGGGTGCCCTGTCTCATCCATCATGGATGATAGGGAAGGAAGTATCCATGGATCATTGAAGTAAGTCGTGCAGAATGACAAAACTTGAAAAATCTCAACCTTATGGTGACTGGATATAAACTTGATATCGCCTTGAGGGGGCGGGTAATCGAAGGCACCCATCAAATATGGGCATGAACCAACCCCTACATTGACCACGCCTAGTTGATTATTATCAATCATTGGGACCGTGGATGCCCCCAATGAAGGGTCAGGTCTGGAGAAAGACAATTGATCGATGGTCACAATCTGGCCCTCGCATGGAAACAACAGGACTCGGAAAAATGTAGCAACCACATCTTGCATGGCATAAGTCCAACTCCTTCCTAACAAGAGGTTATAGTCGAGGGGCGCATCGACTACTTCTACTTTGACACACACGGTCTTCCCTCCTAACTGCACAGGGAAAGAGGGAATGATACCATGTGGTCGGAACAAACGACCGTTGAAAGCAGTGAGGAGAGTAGGTGACGGAGACAAAATGGGTTGGCCAATGGCCTTCCAACATGCCAATGACATAATGCATGTCGAGGCGTCCTCATCAACCACCATGCGAAATATATTCCGAGTAAAAAATTTTGTGGGATAAGCCACTACTATCTGAAATGCTATGTGGTAAGGTAGACGAGGTTTTAAGTCAGTTGTATCTAGCATGATTGTACCCGGATTACAAGTCTCGGTAGATCTTAAAGCGGTTAACAAGGCTTTCCTCTGGGAAGGCCATCTTTGGAGGACCTCCAAAGCAGACATCACACAAGGGGTTTGTGATAAATCTTCCACCCACAGAATAGTTCTGGGTGGCCCTCGTGTTTGGGTTGTGAGAATCTTTTTTGAACGCGCCTTTGGTGATGTGTGTCATTGTTTCACCCAATGTCTTCTCAATCAGTAGAGGAAGATATGGGATTTCGGCTTCTTTTCCCTTCTTAGAAGTGCTTGGTTTACTATAGTCATGTGCTCTAGTCGATATAAAAGAATCACTCTTCACCATATATACATTCACATATGTGGGGTTGTTCGAAGACAGAGAAGTTCCTTGGCTTCCCCCTTCCTTGCTTGCAGAGGCTTGGGTTAGATTTTTCCCATGTTGAAATGGATTGGTTAACATAGCAGGCTGTTGTTGCGTCACAAACTTTTGGGCTTCTGCAAGCCGAGGACATAGATGGGTTGGGTGGTCTTCCACGTACAAGTTACATGGATAGCTCACCTTTTGTTTCTCAGTGTTGTCCCCGCCAACATTATTGCTAGGATTTTTATCCCCCTTACCCTTATTTTGTTGTTTTTTCTTTCCTTAAGGCGGTCGGGTGGCCTTTGGATTAGTCGATTTCACTGTGTGTATGTCTGACATTTTGGTAGGGGGAGCATCCAAAGTAGTAGTTTGGCTGGCCACTGTGTGTTGTATAGACAATTGTTGCAACTGCTTCGTCAATTGCTCAGCGGGCTTTGTTTGTGCTGAACCAACAATACCATCGGCATGCGGTCCAACTCTCTGTATGGTTTTATCAAGTATTGAGTGTGGCACATCTGGAAAGATCTCGTATAATAAACTATACTGAGAATATATTAGCTCAAGTTATTGAGCTCTCATGATGGCGTCTTCTTCGAAAAATACTCCCAATGTCGCAACGTCTTTGGATAACTATGAGACCAAAGACTTAAGGAACCACTCGAGCAGGAATGCTGGTGGGACTGGTACCTTAATTAAACTCTCTCAGCGTCTCCATTCTCATATGTGATCAAAAATATGGTCTGCTTTTGTTTGTGAGAAATTGGCCAGCAATTTGGTGCTAGCGTCGTATCTCACAGGTAACTGGAAATGGTTTAGGAAAGCCATCGCCAATTCGCAGAAGGAAGAGTATCTTGAGCGATCGAGCTCAATGTACCATTTCGTGACACTCCTAATGAGAGTACATTGAAACAATCACAACTGTATGGATTTGTCTTGCAACGAGTTAGATGAGAACCAAAGATGGAAGGTAGTCACATGATCTCCTGGATCTTCGTTAGGCTTGGCTTCGAACTTTGGTATGTCCGAAGGAAACTTTTTCAGCATAGGAGGCCAACATGGATAGGGTCATTCAACAACCTTGTCAAGTCTGGAAAATGCAAGGTTGCCAAGAAGGGTATTTTGGGTTGTTGGTGATAACCTGGGAAAAAGGGGCCTAGAGTTTGGCTAGCACCAGGTTGCCAGGAAAAGCGACTGCTAGCCTAGGTTCTGGTAAAAACCATGGCCATGGCCAACGTATGAATTTTTCATGTGAGGAGACATCATCGGTTGATTTCCAAAATAGGACATAGATGGTTGGGCATTCATTTCATTCGAATGACTTTGGGAAGGGTTTCCCCATGTTGTTCCTGTGGGGATAGGCATAATACTTTGTCCAGGGTTCCATTGATTGTGAAAAGAATTACCCTAGATCGACTTTTCTGATGAGGGAACGGATCCCTGCCAAGAATTCCAAGGAGTAGATGCAGAAGAAGTTCCTGGGTGTGTCCCCTGTGCAGGAATAGTACCCTACTTAGGAATAGGATGTCTGAAACTGAGATTGCCTCTAGTTGGGAAAGCAGTGGATGAGAAGGCGTTGTTACCAAACGCATTGAACAAAAAAAATAGTGTCAAACCTACCGACATATTATGCGAAGGTGGTCCTTGAATCCATGCTCCAAATAAACTATGGTGTGCAGGCTGCCCGACGGATGGCTGGTGTGTGCCATCGAGTGAAGGGGACGAAGGAGGTATATAACCTTCTCCGTAAGGGAAAGCATTAAAGGAAGTGGAAGTGCCCCACATGTGGCCTTGCAGAGGAGCATTAGAGCTCCCTGCCCCCAGACCTGAATTCTGTGAAGTGGATTAGGAAAGTACAGGACTTGTACCTGAGCTAGGCATCCCGTATGAGAATGGAGGTCCTGTCGCACTTGGTGTGAAAGGGGTTGTGGCCGCCGCAAGAGACAAGATTGGACCACTATGTGATGTAGAGGTGGTCGATACCATGGTGGCTCGAACCAGTGATGGTGGGTTAGGAGGTGGAAACTCTCCTGTGGTGACAACCGTAGTGGGAATTGAATAATTCCTAGAAGGAGTAACAACATTTGTTTCCATTGTTGCATGCGACACTGTTTGACACTCGTAACGATGAACCAGTACGATGGTGGGTGTCGAAAGATCAGTGGTGGAGGTTTCAACTAGACCAAAATATTTCACTCTAAGGTCTAAAATGGTCGATTCCTCTGGATGTTGGTCGGGCACAATTTCTTGTGACCCGGTCATTTCAGAAGACCCTTATTGGTCTAGCTTTCGCCTTAGTGGTGGTGGGGGTGGCTCCAGTGTAACCTGCAATAGGCCAAGAAGCCTTTATGACCGACAGAGCTCATGATCCTCCACTGTGTGATTAGATCAAAGACACTCTAGGGCGTTCTAGTCATTCAAAAACAACACACACTAAAAAAGTCCCTATAAGATAAGACAGGCAAACACTAAATTAATTGGAAGAATAGTTACAACAACCAACACTAAAGCAACTTACCAGTGCAAGTGAAACTCGAACACGAAAGCACCCTCTGGGTATACTCTACAAAGCATGGCTCGATGTTTGTCCTAGGTACCGCAGTATACCCCCGTAGTCACCTGTGTATGTCCCTAAAAAAGATAGTCAACTAGGTTGCCAGTGTGCGAACAATCACTAGGAGAGTACAGTCAAAAGTCAGGTAGACCACAATGAGCAGGGTATCGAACCTGAAACCTATCAAGGGTATCGAGAGCAGGTGGTCCAGAAGACAACTGAGGACCTTGAATGGATTTGAGACCCATGAAGCTCTATTACAAATGCAATCCACGGAATCCCAAGACAAGCCCTCTATATGTGTTCTCCACTATGATTGGTCCAGCTTTGGAGGGGTTATCTTTGCTACCTTTCCGCACGTGACCTCATGTTTATCCCCTATGTTATAGGGGGGTCTTGGATAACTTTCATGATACTAGACTTGGACACTCCCTAACTCAGACTCCAATGTTTAATTTTAATGGCCTTGAAGAGTTTCCTCTCCAACCTAATCCAAGGCCCTAATCCTGAACTAGTTGGTTAACCCTACAAACATAAAAGTGTAATGAATTTTAGATTTAGCATTAATTTTATGGATTTTATTATGTCAAATGGTATGAAAGTGAAACTAGTGATGTTTGAAAGATGAAAGTAAAAATAAACAGAAAGATGGAAACAAAAACCTTCACTTAACGCAAATTTTCAACAACTTTTCAAATTTTAAAAATTTTTCTAAGATCTTTTGAACATCAAACTCAAAGCAGGAATTCACTCGACTACGAGCTACTTACGATCTAATAAAACTATCAAGAACTTATGAAAGAAAAGACTTTTCCCTGGTTACTAATGCAAAACAACACTTTTCAACCAAACAAAGCAATGAAAGATTTTTTCTTTTATTTCAATGCTCACAAAGAAAAAAGGAAAAATATCAACAAGTCAAAAACCAAGAAAAATTTTTGGCCTAATCGCAGATCGCAAAGAATCACTTCAAGAAATCACACACTAGCAACTTGTTAGCGATATTTCTTGCAGGGGGTTAGAATGCGAAAGAAAGGGTTAAAAAATCCATTTTGTCCTAAGTCTTGATGCGAATGTGCCCGTGTTAAACGAAAATCAGGTTTGAACGACTGGGATTCGCGCGCCCGGATCAACGGCGCACGTCGGATTCCGAACCCCCCTTTCCTTTCTAACTTTAAGAGGGGGGGGGGTCTAGAATTGGGGGCACACCTCTCCAATGGCTTAGATCAACGCGCCCGGATCAACGGCGATGAAGACCATTCCGGACCCCCCCCCGCCTTTCTACCTTTAAGCGGAGGGGGGGGGTCCGGAATCGAGGATGCACCTTTCCGACGGCCTGGATTGACGCGCCCAGATCAACGATGCTTGAACAACCCCGCCCTTCTCAGCCGCTCCATGTTTAGCCATCATGGGCCACTTCCCTGCCTTATCGTCTTCCTTCCCGCCTATCCCCTACTGCCATGTGTCATCCATCTGCCTTCCCTCTTTGATCCGTGTGGTCCTCTCTTCTTATCACCATCCCCTCATTACTTGCCACGTGTCCCATTTTCTTCCCACATCAGTCTCCCACCAAATATTGAGTCCGTCATCACTCATCTTTCCCCTTTCCACCTGTTTTCCTCCGCCATGCGCCCTCCCCTGTCATCCTTTGCACACCTCGTCACTCCCGTCACGCCCTCATAGTTCGGTGCCACCATTCCCGTCATGCATCCCTTCCTCCGCGTTGGCCTTCATGTCCATCCGTTAAGCCATTCAGTTATTCCAGGTGGACGCACGAGAGGACTTCCACACCCCAAGGTGCTGATTTGGCCAGACCGTTCTCAATCCCAAGAAGCAGTTATTGAAGCGGTTGGTGGTGGTTAGACATCGTCTCCGTCATAATGGGGACGTCCTGCAGTAAATTAAAGGCACGTCGATTCACTATTGTAACTGTCGAAGATTCATATTGCGTCTGACATAAGTTGCACAATCTTTCAGAGGTTGACTGTCAGAACGCCATGCAGACGTAAAGCCTTCAATGCAGTATCTTGATTTTGTTGATGTTGTTGTTTTGAGTATATGTAGGAATTTTAGCCATTTTGGTATCTATCGATGGTAGAACTAAGCTCCCGACTGTAAAGTTTCAGCAAATACTATGGTCTCCTGGTTATGCCTCTGTGTTTGAGACTTCTTGGTTTATAACAAATAGTTCTTCTCTTTCCATCTTTGTTTCATCTTATGCTGGAGAGTTCACAGTTGAAGGATTCACGTGGATTGTTACAGTTATGTTACGATAAAGGATTTGTCGTGGCATTTTTGTATTCTCTGGTTTCCTGTGTTTGAATATAAAGGGAATTTGTATTTGAATGCTTTCTCATCCAGTCTGTTACACACCTGATGTCTGTAATAGACCTTTGCACTTTCCTCATGCAAGTCTTTCATCTACTCACCCTTTTACTACAACCCACTGTTTGAAGTTTATCAAGACCTCACTCGTCATGCATGACTGGTCTAGTTTTGGCATTGAGACGGTATTGTTCTGAGTTTCCTTCCATTTGATCACCCTTTAAACAAATCGTGACATTAAACTGATGGGCATCGGGCTCTGCTCCTGCTAGCAATCCAGGAGTGACTTCCGATAGCCAACATTTCTAGCGCTGTTGCCAGGGACGATGTTGAATATATTCCCTGGGATTGAATGACAAAGATTAATCTGATTCTGAAGGTGCATCAGAAATCAGAACTTGAAGATTTCTACTGTGCACCTGGCGAATCCACTATGATGACTCCACTGGGGAGAACCTGTTCTATCAACTGTGGCTTCGAGAGGCAGACACACGAGGTCTAATCCACACCCACCTTTAGCTACACCAGAAGTTGACTTGGAAGTGGTGCACAGAAAGGGAAATAGCTCTGTGAAAGGAGTTTCCATCACCGAAACAGGTAATGCCCCTTCCCCTTCTATGAGAACTCCATTGTCTTATTCTCAGCTTCCTAGTCGTCCTTCCTCTGAGGTTCCCCGTTGTCTGAATTTCGGGAGTGTTCCTGCTGAGTTTTCTCCTCCTGGTCTAGTATCAGAGGGAGAAATCCTTGTCACTCCCCCTTCCCTGGAAGTTGTGCCTCGATACAGACCTCTGGTCTCAGAAGATTTCACCACCCCTCCTGATATTACTACTGCTGCATGAAGAGAAGCAGCTGCCCATTCGGGTCCTTTAGACCTCTCTCTATTTTTCCCGTCATCCCCTGTGAGAACCTTCGTTCTGACATCTCCTGTTCACACTCCTTCTCCTCCCTGTTCTCCCTTACCTAATATCCCTATGGCTAGTTCTAATCCCCCTCCAAATAGAATGGATGCCATAGTTGCCGCTAGATATGCTCCTTTAGTCCTACCCCATCCTATGAATCCTCTCCCTGCTGGAGACTACTTGAAGTATATGCCCAAGTTTACTGGGGAAGGGGACATAACTGTTGAAGAGCACTTGGCTTCTTTTTACAGTTATGCAGATAACCTCAATATTGAGAATGAATATGTCTAGATGAGAGTCTTCATCCAGAGCTTGGATGGTGAGGTTAGAAAATGGTTCAGGGGACTGGCTCCTGGATCTATTGCTGGAATTGAGGCTCTGGATAATGTTTTCCTGAGACAGTGGGGAGATAGAAAATATTACATATATTATATGACTGAATTTGGGTCTCTGAAGAAGTAGGAAGGAGAGTCTGTCTCTGACTTCTCCAAAAGATTCAATAAGATGTATAACAAGATTCCTGCAGAGATAAATCCTTCAGAAGCCTCTGCTCAAATCTCATATGCTAGTGCTTTTGACCCTGATTTATGCCTCGTATTAAGAGAAAGGAGAGCCACCTCCTTATCTCAGATGCAAGATGTAGCTATAGAAGTGGAGTCCAACATATTGGCAGCTGACAGGCTGAGAAACCAGGCCGACGCAGACAGAAGAAAGGAAAAGTCGAAAGCCTCAACTTCCAGCCCAGCATTGTCCCACCCTGAAGTAAACGAGTTGACACAAGTAATGAACTTCTTTAAGGAAGAGGTGGAGAGATTGAGAGTGGAAAGGAAGCAAATGTTTAAGGGCCCTCATAACACTAAAAATAAAGAGGGATTCTGAAGGCCAAATAATATCGCTCCCCAGACTATGCACAGAGAAAGAGGAAGAGACGGAGAAGACCGAAGAATTCAGGCTCCCTTTCAGAACAATCTTGTGGCTGATGAAGAAGGGGAAACAGACGAGCCTGAGCCTAAAATCCACTCTGTAGAAGTCACTCCTCCTTTCCCTCATCTGACTCAATCATCATACGAGGAGTCTCTCATGAACAGTCAGCTGAACGAATTGAGTAAGGGAGACAAAGATGGCGGTGGACGAGGTAGGTATAACCTGAGATCTGACAAAAGGGCAGCAGCACCTGATATTCCTGAGTCCTCCACCAGAGCAGAGAGACCTGCTAATGAAGTAGCAGACAATCACAGAGGTAAGAAGGCCCAACCCATCTCTCCCACTGTCCAAAGTCATGTTCCCGAAATTAGAGAAATTCCAAAGCCTACATCTTCTTTTAATTTCGAACATGAGATTCAAAAGATCAGAATCCCTGTGCCCCTCACTGAGCTAATTAAACATGGGGAATTCAAAAAATGCTTCTCTGACCTTTTGAAATCTGAAGCCTCTAGCCCTTCCACAGAATTCATAAACCTCCAAGATGAGAGGCCTGCAGTTGTACTAGGCCCCCTGGTAGAAGACATAGATGATTCATCCCCTCCTTTCTACACCTCCCTGAACATACATGACAAAGTGCGGCATAATTTCTTAATGGATTCAAGGGCTTCCCACAACCTCATGCCTAAAGCCATCATGGAAGAGCTAGGATTAGAAGTCACCAGAGCTTATTATGACCTCTATTCCTTTGACTCCAGGAGGGTACAATGTTTGGGAGTCATTAAGGACCCGGTAGTTTCCCTGTTTCAGCTTCCCATGAAAAGTATGGTCATGGATATAGTGGTAGTTGATGTTCCTCCCAAGTTTGGCATGTTGTTGTCAAGGTCTTGGATTAAAAGACTTGGAGGGACATTACAGATGGATCTTACATATGCCACCATTCCAGTCTTTGGGGGGGAACATAGGAGATTGTACAGAGAAGCCCAACTAGCCTACATTGTCAGTGATGAAGCAAATCCCACTAATCATCCCATCTATGCTCTGGACACTGATTTAGGCTCCAGTTTATTGCAACTCACTGAGACTCCTGAGCCCCCTTTGAAAATTAGAAAACAAACAAGTTTTAATTCAGAGATATCCCCTCCAACCACATCTGTTTGGAAGATGTTCTTTGATGGAGCTTCTTCCAGTATAGTGCAGGTGTCGGGGTAGTATTCAAATCCCCCTCTCAAGAGACCATATCTCTGTCATACAAACTGGAATTTGAGGTCACCAATAATGTGGCAGAGTATGAAGCTCTGGTTCTGGGATTGAGAGCTACCAAAGAAATGGGGATCAAGGAGATGGTTGTGTTTGGGGATGCAGAACTGATTGTCCAGCAGGTCAAAAACGTCTATCAGAACAAGCACCCTCGCCTCAAGAATTACAGGAACGAGGTATGGGACCTTATCGACAGTTTCTTCCTGGCTTTTAACATCTCTTTCATTCCAAGGGAAGAAAATGCTCCAACCGATTTTCAAGCTTTCTCGGCTAGTTTGTTCGAAACCCCTGCGCTGCCCGCTGACAGATCAGAGGTGGAAATAAGGTACAGGCCCTCCATACCAGACAATGTCAAACATTGGAAGGTATTTGAAGATGATCAGGAGATCGAAAAGTTCCTCCATTCCATTGATAACTTTTCTGCGTCACACATAGATGAGGACCCTGACGAGGAACCTGACCACCACCCTGGGGAGCTATTGAATAAAGTTGTTGACCATTAGATCATTCAACTGCCGAGCAATCATATACCAAGAGGTCTGATCCCATTAGAAAGATTGTTCGATCGAAATGACGTGGCAGTAAGGGGGAGAGTTTCAGGTGATGATGCTGATACGACTGAGTGCAACATAGGCACACCGGAGGAGCCCAAGTTTGTCAAACTGTCAAAAATTTTGACCGAGGAGCAGAGGGCCGAATATACTAGTTTACTAAGGGAGTTTGTTGATGTGTTTGCGTGGACTTATGAAGACCTCAAGACATATGACACAAAATTCATTGAGCACAAGATCCCGCTGAAAGAGGAGGCTAGACCTTTCAAGCAGAAGCTGAGACAGATAAATCCTATGCTGCTACCTATCATGGAGAGGGAGGTGAAGAAGCTGCTGGATGCTCAGATTATTGTCCCTTTGAGATACTCTGACTGGATAGCCAATTTGGTTCCAGTAAGAAAAAAGAGTGGAGAAATCAGACTCTGTGGCGATTTCAGGAACCTGAACAGGAGTTCAAGGAAGGACAATTACGCCCTGCCCAACATGGAACATATATTGCAGAAGGTCACTGGTGCTTCCAGGATATCCATGATTGATGGTTTCTCTGGCTATAATCAGATATCAGTCATGCCAGAGGATAGGGAAAAGACAGCTTTCACCACTCCTTGGGGCACATTCATGTATGCCAAGATGCCCTTTGGGTTGATGAACGCAGGAGCAACATTTCAATGAGCCATGGACATAGCCTTCATCGGGGAGAAAGATAAATTTGTGTTAATTTACTTAGATGACATAACAGTTTTCTCCAAGACTGATAAAGAACACCACTGCCACTTGAAGAAGGTTTTCCTGAAATGTCGCAGGTTTGGCCTTTCCCTAAATCCCAAGAAATCATTATTTGCTATGCAAGAGGGGAAGTTGTTAGGCCATATAGTGTCAGCAGAAGGAGTGAGAATTGACCCTGACAAGGTAGAAGCGATTCAGGCCCTATCACTTCCCAGATCTAAAAAAGAGGTCCAAGCATTTCTGGGAAGGATTAGTTTCCTGAGGAGGTTTGTCTCAAATTTTGCTGAGTTGGTGAAACATATCACAGCCATGCTTAGGAAGGGCCATGAAATAAGATGGACTGTTGAACCCAGGGAGTCTTTCGACCAAATAAAGAAGGCATTGACTGAGGCTCCTGTGCTAATCAGTCCAGACTATTCTAAAGATTTTCTAATATTTTCTTTTTCTTCCTGTGATACAGTAGAGGCAGTCCTGTTGCAGAAAAATGATCAAGGGAAAGAACAGCCTATTGCCTTCTTTAGTAAGGCGCTGAGAGATGTAGAGCTTTGATATGAGATCATGGAAAAGCAGGCCTATGCCTTGGTGAAAGCTCTCAAAGCTTTCAGAGTCTCTGTCTTACATTCAAAGATCATTGCATATGTCCCTTCAGCTTCTGTGAAGGACATTCTCATATAGCTGGACATAGATGGAAGAAGAGGTCAATGGATCGCGAAGATCCTAGAATTTGATCTGGAGATTAAGCCCACCAAGCTGATAAAAGGGCAAGGTTTAGCCAAGTTGCTGGCTGAATCAAATTGCAGGGCCCTAGGAATCAATTTCATCAATGGACAAGCTGAGTCACTCGACGGGGGTCCCCAAAGCACCATACCACTAGCAGCATGCCCCTGGTACAAAGATATCTTGTATTTTTTGCAGGAGTTGAGACCTCCTGATGGATTGGGGAAAAGTAAAGCCAGGGCCTTAAAGCTCAAAGATGTCAGCTATTGCCTCATTGACCAAACCCTGTATTGGAAAGACCCTCTGGGGGTATTACTAAGATGTCTGGACCCGCAGCAGGCCCAAAGAGTTATATTCGACTTCCATAGTAGTCTCTGTGGAGGTCATTATTTTTGGAAGACCACAGCTCACAAGATCCTTCGAGCTGGGTATTACTGGCCCACCTTATTTCCTGATGTTTGCAGGGAAATCCAAGCTTGCATTAAATGCCAGAAATTCTCAGGAAAGCAACAGCTCAAATCCCTGCCATTGAAACCAGTGGTGGTCTCAGCACCCTTTCAGCAGTGGGGATTGGACTTCATCGGGGAAATTCATCCTCCCTCAAGCGGCGAGCATAGATGGATTTTGACAGCAACTGACTACTTCACCAAATGGATAGAAGTTGTCCCTACCAGAAGCACTTCCCACAAAGTTATCATCTGCTTCCTGGAAGACATCATGGCTAGATTTGGCTGCCCTAGCAAAATTGTCACTGACAATGCTTCCCCATTTTGGTCTGAGCCTCTGGTCAAGTTTTGTGAAAAATTTGGAATTTCACTGATTCACTCCACCCCCTACTATCCTCAGGGAAACGGACTGGCAGAGTCCTCAAATAAAAGCCTAATCAAGCTTATAAAAAAGCTACTAGAAGACAATAAAAGGGCTTGGGACTCAAAGCTCAAATTTTCTCTCTGGGCTGATCGGGTAACAACAACGAGATCACTGGGCATCTCACCCTTCCAGCTAGTTTATGGCATAGAGGTTGTTTTCCCCACTCAACTCGCCTTGCCTGTAGCCACTCTCCTCCAGGACTATGAGGGAGAACCTAACCATGTGCTCAGAAGAATTCATCAGATGGTGGAAGTGCAGCAGATCAGAGAACAGGTCCTGGACAGAGCTTACAATCATCAACAGAAGATCAAGCAGGCTTTTGAGAGGAAAAGCAAGAGGAAAGAGTTTGAGCAGGGTGATCTGGTACTCAAATGGGATGCACCCAGGCAGGAAAAGGGAAAACACAGTAAGTTTGATGCCCTCTAGTTCGGGGCTTTCAATATCTTTGAAGTATTTTCAAATAACACTTACAGGTTGCAGGATCTGGAAGGCAATGAAGTTTTCAGTGGCCCAGTCAATGGGCATTTCTTAAAGAAATTTTTTCTGTGAGCCGCTGTCGGCTCTTTTTGTTTCATTTTGTAAATATTGTTTTTGTTTTTGTTTTTTGGACTAATAAATGACTCCATAGCCCAACAACAAAGGCACTAATTCTGCAAAAGAGTTCTTAGAGCATCACAGGGACGACCCTATCCCCCATGAAGACAAATGTTAGCGATATTTCTTGCAGGGGGTTAGAATGTGAAAGAAAGGGTTAAAAAACCCATTTTGTCCTAAGTCTTGATGCAAATGCGCCCGTGTTAAATGAAAATAAAGTTTGAACGGTTGGGATTCACGCGCCCGGATCAATGGCGCACGTCGGATTCTAGACCCCCCTTGCCTTTCTACCTTTAAGAGGGGGGGGGGGGGTCCGGAATCGGGGGCGCACCTCTCCAATAGCTCAGATCAGCGCGCCTGGATCAACGGTGATGAAGACCATTCCGGACCCCCTCGCCTTTCTACCTTTAAGCGGAGGGGGGGGTCTGGAATCGAGGATGCACCTTTCTGACAGCCTGGATCGACGCGCCCAGATAAATGGTGCTTGAACAACCCCACCCTTCTCATCCACTCCATGTTTAGCCATCATGGGCCACTTCCCTGCCTTGTCGTCTTCCTTCCCACCTGTCCCCTGCTACCGTGTGTCATCCATCTGCCTTCCCTATTTGATCCGTGTGGTCCTCCCTTCTTATCACCATCCCCTCATTACTTGCCACATGTCCCATTTTCTTCCCACGTCAGTCTCCCACCAAAGATTGAGTCCGTCATCACTCATCTTTCCCCTTTCCACCTGTTGTCCTCCGCCATGTGCCCTCCCCTGTCGTCCTTTGCACACCTCGTCACTCTCATCATGCCCTCATAGTTCGACGCCACCATTCCCGTCATGCATCCCTTCCTCTGCGTTGGCCTTCATGTCTGTCTGTTAAGCCATTCAGTTATTCTAGGTTGCCACACGAGAGGACTTCCACACCTCGAGGTGCTGAGTTGGCCAGACCTTTCTCAATCCCAAGAAGCAGTTATTGAAGCGGTTGGTGGTGGTTAGACATCGTCTCCATCATAATGGGGACGTCCTACAGTAAATTAAAGGCATGTCGATTCACCGTTGTAACTGTCAAAGAGTCAGATTGCGTCTAACATAAGTTGCACAATCTTTCAGAGGTTGACTGTCAGAACTCCATGCAGACGCAAAGCCTTCAATGCAGTATCTTGATTTTGTTGTTGTTGTTGTTTTGAGTATATGTAGGCATTTTATCCATTTTGGTATCTATCGATGGTAGAGCTAAGCTCTCGACTGTAAAGTTTCAGCAAATACTCTGGTCTTCTGGTTATGCCTATGTGTTTGAGACTTCTTGGTTTATAACAAATAGTTCTTCTCTTTCCATCTTTGTTTCATCTTATGCTGGAGAGTTCACAGTTGAAGGATTCACGTGGATTGTTACAATTATGTTACGATAAAGGATTTGTCATGGAATTTTTGTATTCTCTGGTTTCCTATGTTTGAATATAAAGGGACTTTGTATTTGAATGCTTTCTCATCCATTCTGTTACACACCTGATGTCTGTAATAGACCTTTTCACTTTCCTCATGCAAGTCTTCTGTCTACTCACCCTTTTACTACAACCCACTATTTGAAGTTTATCAAGACCTCACTCATCATGCATTCCCGGTCTGGTTTCCGAGTTGAGACGGTATTGTTCTAAGTTTCCTTCCATTTGATCACCCTTTAAACAAATCGTGACATTAAACTGATGGGAGTCGGGCTCTGCTCCTGCTAGCAATCCAGGAGTGACTTCCGATAGCCAACACAATTTAAAAAAGGACTCTCACACTTGTCTAAAAACCCTAAAGAAAATTTTGATGAAAAATTTTAAATAAAAAAGAAAGTTATGGCTGAGATCAAACCTAAGCTACTGGCTGCTAGGACAGAGATTCAAAAAACCTGAGAGGTATAACTCTTGTCAAGGGAAAGGATGACTGCCTCACCCAACAAAAACTATCCTTCACAAGCACACTATTGACAATGCAAAAACAAGCATGTGCACGCGAGTTGTGTAGAGCCAGAGGGTGTGTACATGCGTGTTGGCCTTATACAGGCCGCATGTATCTCTAAAAACTCTGAAACAAATAAAAATAGACAATCCAAACTAGGAAGAGACCACTGATACTGAGAACCAGGATCTCTTGAAGGCTTAGACACTTTCTTTGACAGAAAAAAAAAAAAAAGCAATGTAAGGAAAAATTCATAGAACAAACCAATCTGAGGTGAACCCTAAGCTATAGACTGCAAACAAAAAAGACTAGAAAGAGTTCTGAAAAACCCCTGAGAATGACTATTATGACAGGGAAGAGGATGACTGCCTCAAAAATTTTCTGGAATCATACACGCTACTGTTATTTCTTCAACTAGCATTTACACGTGGGTTGTAAGAAAGTAGGGTGCGGGTACACGCGTGCAGACCTTATGCAGGCCGCATGTACCTCTGTGGGTCTCGAAAAAAATACAATCAATCAAAGAAATAGATATAACTGGTATGGAATACCAGAATCTCTGTTAGCTCAGACTTTGCAGAAACTTCAAAAAACAGGAAAGAAAACGAGTCTTTTAAAAATACCCAAAAATATTCCCAGGAACCCTAGAGACGTCCCTAGTATGGTCACCAATTCTATTGTGGTGGGAAATCCCTCTATGGACTAGCATTTATGGTTATATTATGCATGCAGATATGACTAAAAGAATCCTACTTTCTACCGTCATCCCAGACCTAATCCTCATTTCTTTTAAGCAAATACATGGTTAAATGAACATACCTTGTTCCAGACGTTCGATGTCAATCCTTCTTCACGCTTGATCACTTGTTAGCATCTATCCTCCCAAGAATGAACTGCATACAAAACAGACAACAAAATCTACATGCATTTGTTCTACAAATTAATGGGTTAGAGATTCAAACATATAGTCACTAAACTATGATGAACTCATATAGTGGGACGGGAAATTTTTTTCTTTATTATTAACTTTAATGAATCAACTTACAATGTCGAGACCGGCCACTGCTCCGCGAACCTAATCTTGGGCTCCTCTTCAAATGTCCTCCAACTTCTTTTCTCTGTATCTCTCTTTGTACAAGGACCCCTAACCCTTCCTTTATAGGCTAGAAGAAGCTAGGTATTTGGGCGAACCCTCGGCCATGCATGGCCGAAAGGTTCAATTAACTCACCCAAAGTTGTGTGTTCCATCGAAAAATTTCCTTTTTTCATGCTTCTGTAGGTCCACGCAGGATGTAGTGGTCTAGCTAGCATGGACACTGTAGATCCACATGAGCTGTAGTGGGTCAACTAGCGTGGACTTTTAAAAATGGAGTTTTTTTAGAAGAGTTGTTCAGTAGTGGCTTGGAAAATAAGGGCTATGAGATGGCCTGATGCCAGGTAACCATGTATGGTGCAAATTAGGGTTATAACAACACCCAAGGAACCTCTCATGGAAGGAGAAAAGAAAGATGATGAGACAGGAGATCCTTTCAAACTATTGATTGAGGAAGCCCTCACGTAATAGAAGAACGAGATGATGTTTAATTTCATGCAAATCCTTTGGCAACTACCAACAGGCAACGTATATTATTCGAGCGGAGGCACCGCCCCCTTCAAGGTGCAAATAAACTTTGATATTCCTATATTTGAAGGTCAGATAAACATAGATGTTGTAGACAAGTGATTGAATCTACTAGAAGGGTATTTTTTTGTCCATAACTTTTCGAATAGAGAAAAGATTACTTTTGCACTCCTCAAAGTCGTTCCCCATGTCAAAGATTGGTGGGAAACTTTTTGTGAGCAAAAGGAAACAGAGGAACCCTCATTATTTACAGTCATGGCCACCTGAGAATCCTTCAGGGATGCTATTAAGGAATAATACTACCCTATCGGAAGTTATGATGACTTGTATACCAAATGGACCACATTGCGGCAAGAAAGAGACCAAGAAGTGCTAGATTTCACAAATATCTTCTATACCTTGCGCACCAAGCTAGGTATCAAAGATTCGGAGTGACATTTGGTGCTCAAACATCACAGTTCTCTACATAGATACATCCAGACCGAAATGGAATTTCTGGACATCTCATCCTTGGGCGTGACCTATCGATATGTCGTCAAAATCGAGCATAAGCTCAAACAAAAGACGCGACAATTTGGGCCGGGAACCCCTCACAACAAAATCCAGGAAGGGGTGGCCCCAACCCATAGAACAAAGGACAGAGAAAATATGGACACTATCAGGATAACCAGTCCAAGCCGCAAGCAAAGAAGGACACCGAAAAGACAAATAAAGATACTGGGAAGTGGTGCAACTTCCATAAGAGCCCTTGGCATAACACTGTCGACTGCCACTCAAAGCAGACGCTAGTGGTCAAAGTGAAAGCCTCCAAACTAGATGTAGGTTGTGACTCTGATTCAGAACCCGAAAGGGGAAGACAGATCATTGATGTGGAACCCAGTGCCACCGTTGCTACCACCAAGCTCCAACATGGTGAACCAAACGAGCCAGAAGAAGGAGAGCAACTCTTCCATTCACATATGTGGGTAAAAGGCACCCTGCTGCACTTCATTGTTCATAGTGGTAGCCAGAAGAACCTCATCTTAGCAGAGGTCGTCAAGCGGCTAGCCTTGCTGACAACACCTCACCCACAACCCTACACCATTGGATGGCTCCACCAAGGAAGCAATATTTGCGTCATCCAACAGTGTCGACTGTCATATGACATCAATCCCTTCAAAGACAAGGTATTGTGTGATGTTTCTCCTCTCGAAGTTTGTGATGTTCTTTTGGACCAACCTTATTTATGGAAATGTCATGTTGTATATGAGTCTAGGCCTTGTAGTGTTATTATTACTTTGAACAGGAAAGTGTATAGGATACTCGAGGCTATCCCACCTAGTGCTATTTATTTGATCTCTGATAAGAAATGTAGGAAGGTCATCTCTCAGATGAGGAAGTTTGTCTTCTTTGTGATTCACTCTCAGAATGAGAAAAATCACATCCACATCTAAGGTCTCTGCGACCAACCTCTCCACACTGCAAAAGAAAGTAGATAAGGTCATGGAAGAATACTCAGATATCTTCTCCTCACCTATTGGGGTACCTCTGCACTGCCAGGTCAAGCACCCCATCGATCTGACCCCAGGTGCACCACTGCCCAATGGGATATTCTATCACCTCTCTCTATTAGAGAATGAGGAGATCAAGTGACAGATCCAAGAATTGCTACACAAGGGGCACATTCATCCCATCTCATCACCTTGCGGGAGCTTAATCGTGTTGGTACAGAAGAAAGATGGAACCTAGCGACTTTGCATTGATTATCGGGCTCTGAATAAAATCACATTCAGAAACTGATACCCGATTCCCCAAATCGACGACCTCCTTGATCAACTCATGGGGGCCAAATACTTCAGTAATATTGATCTGAAGTCTGGCTACCACCAGGTCTCGATAGAACAAACAGATGTATGGAAGACCGCCTTTAAGTCAAAGGAAGGCCTTTTTGAATGGTTGGTCATGCCCTTTGGTCTGACAAATGCTCCAACCACTTTCATGAGGATGATGGATGATATCCTGTGACCATTCACCAATACTTTTGTAGTGGTGAATCTGGATGACATTCTCATTTACAACAAGACTTGGGCCAAACACCTGCAACATATTCAGCAGGTTCTGCACACCCTGTGGCAGCACAAGCTATATGCCAACTTGGAAAAATGCTCCTTCGGCATGGACAGGGTCCATTACCTAGGCTACATCATTGATCAACATGGTGTACATGTGGATCCAGCCAAGACCCAAGTCATCTGTGACTGGCTATCCCCAACCACACTCATTGAGCTTCGAAGCTTCTTGGGCCTTGCCAATTTCTACCGCAAGTTTGTGTTGGGATTCTCCCATATTGCATGGGCCCTCAGCCAAATAACCAGGGGTGGTGGTAAGGCAAAATTTGCATGGGGCCGGCCCCAACAACAAGTGTTCGATGATTTGAAGTAGCGCTTGTGCTCAACCCTAGTAATTTCACTATCAGATCTGCAGTAGCCCTTTGAGATTGAGATTGATGCTTCAGACTATGTTGTGGGTGCCATTCTCACGCAGCACGACCACCTCGTGGCCTATCATAGTGCGACACTATCAGATGTTGTTCGTAAGTACCCTACTTATGACAAAGAAATGCACTCCATTGTGCAAGCCTGATGCCAGTGGAGACATTACATTCTTGGGAGGGAGACAGTCATCCACACTGATCATAAGCCACTGCAGTTCATGAAGACACAAGGAAAATTGTAGAATGACTGCCATCAAAAGTGGTCCACATACTTGTAGCAATTCCACTTCAACATCAAGTATAAAACATGAAGCACCGACCACATCGTTGATTGCCTCAGTAGACCACCAGTCATGACACTCACCATGGTGCTAGATGCCTGTGGCCATGAGACCTCTGGATGGCCCCAACTCTATGATATAGACCCGAAATTCACCACCACCTACCAAATATTGGGTGCAAAGGCAGTTGTCGATAATTTCCATCTTCAGGATGGGTTGTTGTGTCGTTTGGGCCATATATGTGTTCCATCAAGTGAGCGAGTGAAGCTGATATGGGAAGCCCACTATAGTCGGGTGGTAGGACACTTCGACGTTGAAAAGATAGTGACGATGCTACAAAAACATTTCTATTGGATAAAACTTTGATAGGAGGTCAGCAAGTATATCAGGTCTTGCATTATCTGTGCTATTGCCAAACCAACCACTAAGAAACAGGGCCTGTACACCCCTCTTCCTACTCTTGACAGGCCATGGGAATCCATCTCAATGGGCTACATGTCGAGCCTCCCGTCCACCAAGCGGGGAAATGACTGTGTTTTTGTGGTTG
The DNA here is from genome assembly GCA_009831015.1 of Picea engelmannii. NCBI lineage: Eukaryota > Viridiplantae > Streptophyta > Pinopsida > Pinales > Pinaceae > Picea > Picea engelmannii. Next base: position 64,831 of record ML804498.1, on the reverse strand, counting down.
TTTATCTCTTTTCTAAGATGGTGATTCTGGTTGCTTGCAAAAAGAGCATCACAACAAAATCCATTGTCAAGCTCTTCTTTGAACGAGTCTGGGTACATTTTGTAATCCCACAAACCATTGTCTCATATCGAGACAGTCGATTTCTCAACACATTATGGTCAAGCATCTAGTCACTGCTAGACACCAAACTCACCAAATCCATGGCCTTCCACCCCCAGACAGATGGCCAAACCGAGGTCGTAAATCGAATGATCATGCATATCTTGTGCATGTATAATTCCAAGCACCCTCGCACATGGGATGAGAGTCTTCCCTATGTCCATCATAGCTACAACTGAGCCTTGCATAGCTCAATCGACCACAACCCCTTTCAGGTGGGGTTGGGATTCCAACCATTGGGTCCCATAGATGTTGCAGTTCCCCTTGCGGTCACCTCGACCGAATCCTCTCCTACTTCAACTGAGGCTGACAAAGCCACCCGATTGATTGAGAGGATCCATCACATCCACCAACAAGTTTAGGATATGCTACAGAAGTCCAATGACAAGTACAAGCATTGCCATGATCAACATTGGGTTCCACATAAGTTTCAGGTGGGCAACAAAGTTTGGTTGCACTTGCAGAAAGAATGCCTTACAGGACCCCATTGAAAGATTCTAACACTTTTTTATGGGCCATACAACATCACCAAGGCTATGGGGGATAATTCTTTTGCACTCAACATTCCTCCTTTCCTTGGTCTACACCTAGTGTTCAACGTGGACCTCCTTCGGCCTTATTTCCCACCATTATTAGACACCTTAGACATAGCAGAACAGTTGACACCAACAAATCTCAACTCCAACTGCATACAACAAGAATCCAATGATCAGATTATGGACACATAGATCAAGGTAACTCGACAACAAAGGATCCATATTTATCAAGTCGTCAAAGTAGGGCAGCTCCTGCACCAAGGCAAGTGGCTCACCCGGGGCCAAATTCAACAGAAATTTCCTCATTTGATGGGGGAACTCAATGCAATGGAGACCATTTCTTACTAAGGATTGAGGATTGATCCAGGTGGATATCTGTGGCCACCCACCTTTTCCAGCTGGCTCACAACAACTTTCTAGCAATTTTGATAATTTACTATTTTTAGCAGTTTTTCGGGTCCTCAACTTCCGGACTTGTTTTGAGGCCTTAAACGAAGTTTTTTGGTGTATGTTGTGGTCGTAAAATTTCATCATGAAATTTTGTGTAAATTTTGTATTCCTCAGATAGATCTTTCCAATGGGTTATCATACGCCTAAAACAAAGATCATATGCAAAAGTTATGACCCCGGGAAGTTGATGTACTGACTTACCCAAACGGGGCCCACGTGACTTTTGGCACTTCATCTCCTAGGGTTAGGTTTTTGGATGTTTAGGGTTTTTGAAACTCATGTTTATTGTAAAAAGGTTTTGAGAGCCTCATTGTAATCATCTTCTTGTGAATGAGTGCAGCCATCACATCTCTTCTCAGAGATAAGCCCCCACCATTCCAACAAGCTTGTTTTCCGCTGCATTTTATAGTTTCAACTTATTTCCTTATTGAATAGAAAACCAATTTTACTGTATCTCTGTTATTCTATGTTAAGCATCTGGTAATAATCTGTAGTCATTTCATTCTTCTCATAAAATCCATATCACACCATCCATTACAATGTATTACAAAAGCCCTAACCCTAGTGTCGTTAGGTATTCCATGCATGCACACGTGTTGATTTTCCTTCCAGTTGTCTCTTTCCTCTTGCATTCCTTTCTTCCCAAAATAACCTTTCTTTTTTATTCGACCTGCTTCCAACAGGCCCTCAACACTGACATGTGGCTCACCCTGAGCCACCTAACCCTGTTTTGATTTATCGATCTCTCTTTCGATCACTTGGAACTTCTCCATGACCTCCATTGCTTGCGTTTGGACCTGCGTGATCTTCTCCTTTAGTGTGTCCAATTCCTGCACTGCAATCTTGTCGCTAACCATCCCTACGCACTTTGTCTGGGTTTGCTCCATATTCATTTTTTCTTCTTCCACCTATGCAATGACCTCTATTTCTCGTTCCTAGAGTAGTTCCATTTGAACCTGGTGCTCCTTTATCTATGTCTGTGCAACTATGAGTTCTGCATGCAGTTTCTTCATATCCTGCGCTCCTTTGATGCAATCCATGATTGGCATTTTCTTCTACCTCTGATTGAGTTCCTATATAACTATGCTTATCCTTTCTTCTTTCTGGTCCCACTGTTGGACCTATTGATCCTCTTCCAGCTTCATCTGGATCTGTGTTTCTTTCTTGAACAAGTCAATCGCCGTGTGGACTTGTCGCTCTATCTCCTTTATCTGTGATGTTTCCTCATGCTTCTTCTGGTAGAGTGGTAGGTATGAGTTTCTCCTGGAGGTGCTCTATATCCTATTTGTATTGATCGATTATATGCACAATCTGATCAATATTTTGTGTCACCGTGAGTATGACCGTCTGCGCGCTCTTTGGGATTTTCTCATAGGCTACGACCAATTTCTGCTCCAAACTATTTGTGCGATATTTCTCATCTTTGGTCTCAAGATTAGCCTGCTCGAGTACAAACTCCAGCTCATCCCGATTGTCATTTTCCTGCTACAATTCCATTGCGTCTATGCATGCATGATACTGTACCTCACGTGTGACATTGACTTGTAGTTTATACAAGGCCTTGGTTGGTATCCACGTCAATACCAACTATATTTGAGCCAATTCCTTTAGGGGTGTCTACCCCACAATCTCGTCCATGCGCAACATGTTGGGTGTGACATGAAATGTCGAGCTCAGTTGTGATGTCATCTAGATCTTGTCATGATCGCTTGATTGAGCTTCACCTCTTATCTGTGATGTTGATGGGACCATTCCTACGCTATTGTTGGGCACCTACACTTCTCTGAGCTGCTTGAGGAGTTGCCGCATGTATGCCAACTCTTCCTCAATTTTGTCTCTTTGGCACGCAACATTATCGAAATGCTTGATTGTGTGATCTTGGATCATTTGGTTCACCATGTCCACATCATCCCCGGTGATCATGTATTCTGGGGGTGTTTTGTGTGCCTTCGACTTCTTGAGCGCACCCCCCATCTAGATGACTAGCCTCTTAGTCTGGCCTTGCTCCTTTGGAGTAGCACTTGATGTAGTTCCCTGTGCTGTCTCAACTTATTTGTGTTGTACCTGTGGTGCCTATGTGTTGTTCTTATTCCTCACTTGGTTTCCTGTCTTGGATGTCCCCCATTTTTTATGTTGTGCCTTATTCTGACCTTTCCTTGGTTTCTTGGGCACTATTATCTATTCAAAATGTGTTTGTTCCTGTCTTACCTCCTCCTCCTCTATTTTTGTGGGTATTTCTTGATTGAGTACTGGAATACTTCAGTCTTCATCCCAATCATTAATGGTCATCTCTATGTCTGCCTCCTTGATGCAGTAACATAGTTGTAGCCATTGATTTTCAGGATATTTCCATGCCTGGATCCACATCGCATGTCTAGTGTATTTGAATTTGGTTATTCCCTAATACTATGTGATTGATTCCGATGTCACCCTCCAAGTGTTGGTGATGTTGTCTTGTAGGTTGTTGAGATATCCTTCAAATATGGATGCATTCACCTTTCTGTTCTTGGGGTCTGAAGCGGACCCCAATGATAAGTACCATGCTCTGTGGCAGGGATTGGGTCTAGTGGAAAATAATGAATACTTCGGTTCCTTCCATCCTATCAAGGCTATCAATATGAGTATCCATGGACAGTGAAATTTTGTCCCTAGATCCTATGCATCCTTCCAGTTGTCTAGAAACAGATTCAACAAATAAGGGGCCCGGCTTTGTGTGTTTCCCTCTGCACACTGTGTTGCAACTATGACAACCCCGACTGAGACTTCCTCTTTGCAACATTTCCTGAGTAATTTGCATGCCATAATTTTTTTGGCCATTCTTGTCGTGGTGTCACTAATACACTTGATGATGATTTCACATGACCCCATTTCGATACCATATTTCTTCTTCATTTCCTCGGCCAGTGCTATCTCCTTCATTTTGTCCTCAAGGAACTGCATGGGATCCTCACCCCATGATGGTAGCCTTGTGATGTATGTGATGAGCTCTATGTCTATTGATATGAGTTGTTCGAGCCATAGGTATCTTCCATGGGTGACTTCCATCAGCTGCTTGATGCAGTTATTTTCATACTGGACCCTCCCAAAGTGCGGGATGTCCAACATGCCTAGGATCCTATTTTTGGCTAGTCCCATTGCCCACTGGACTGGTTGATTAATTGGTTCACCAAAGGGTCCTATACCCATAGTATGTAGGTAGAATTGCTTGGAGAACTATGGGAAATTGTCCTTGTACATCACGTCACGGTCTCAGTACCTCAATTTCTCCACGTGGCCTAACATATTTGTTGTTATACGTACCCCTTCTAGAATGCATGGCAAGACAATGTTTGTGGTGGCTTGCATGCACAGTGACCTTGCTACCGCCTATTTTCCCTTTCACTGTGGTGGCTGACTCGAGGTTCCAGCCTCCATTGTTCGCTCTTCTACATACTCATCTAGTCATTCGGTGACATCTTCCATTGTTCCCTCCTATGGCTATTCTAGCATGGCCATTTCTTCCTAGTTTGGGGCCGTCCCATTGTCTCTTAGGGCTTCTTCAGGGTTTTTGGGGTGCACTTGGTTTCCTGTGTCGTCCTCTTTTTTTCCCTGTCCTCCTTCTAGTACATCCATGTCCATTTCAACTGGTGTTTTCTGTTGGGTTTCCTCCACAATGGGTGTGGGGATTCTTGGTGTCCTATCGGACGATGGGATTTTGTCCACGTTGATGACTTATGGAGGCTTAGGTGGTTGACGTTCTCTTACCTATGGTTTCGGTGGTGCTCTCACACTGCTTCGAGGTCGTCTGGTAGTTTGGCTTGGTTCTCCATGTTTGGGTAGTTCCATGGTGGTAAGGATGTTGTTCTCCAAGCTTAGTGGCATCTGCAACCTCTGCAACCTTAACTCTTTACTTCATATGCTCTATCGCTATGTGCCTTTCCTGATTTCACAATAACCTTTCTTCTCTTGCGTTCTTTCTTTGTATTGGATTCATGTGAAGCTTGTCAAAGACATTACCGCAATTGCGTTTTAATTGAAATTCCGCTTCCCGTGTACTTTCCATTGATTTCCCTTGCTATCGCAAGTTGGCACGATTAATGTGACGTCCCATCAATTGTTTCTGGAATTCAATTATGATAGTCATCGTCAATTGGCGCTTATTTTACCGTATCTGTCTTTCCCATTGTTTCCTCTTTGTAGTGATCATTGGCCTTGTCTCCATCGGTCTAACGTTATTGAATGTGTGCACTTGTTCTCTTTTCAGTGCACTATACCTCTGTTGTTATCTTTTGATGTCTGAAACGACCTGGCATTTATTTTTTTAAGTGTTAAGGGCTCGACTGTCCCTATACAACTTCAATCAACTCCCATTGATCATCCTTCTAAGTTTTGTTCCTCCTAAATCCTTCAACTATACAACTCCCCCATATGTAACATTTTTTACTTCGTATGGTCCTAACCAATGCATTCTGAGTTTTCCTGGATGCTGAAGGGGTTTACTATGATACATCAAAACTAAGTCTCCTTCCTTGAAATTTTTCCTCTTGATATTTATGTAATTCCAAGCTTTGTCCCTTGCTTTCTTTAATTCTTGGTGAAACTCTGCTAGAATCCTATCTTCCTCCATGATCATCAGTTGATTCAACCTATCCTGTAATGTGCCTCATTATGTCATGTTCGTAATCGCTGCTATGCACAGAATGGGTACCAAACATTCTAGTGGCACCACTTCTTCTAGTCCATATACCAATCTGAATGGAATTTGTCCTGTCAATTTCTTGCATGTGGTCTTGTATGCCCACAATACTGCTGGTATATTTAGGTCCCAATCATCCCTATCAACATTACAGATCATCGTCAGTTCATTTTCAAGGATATTGTTAAAGGCTTCCACTATTCCATTTGCTTGAGGATGATATGTTGTACTCTTTTGATGATGAACTTCAAATTCCTCAGTCATAGCCTTAATAGTATTGTTAATGAAGTGAGTGCCTTGGTCACTCATCAAAATCTAGGGGCAACCAAATCTAGTGATCACTTGTTCAAACAAGAAGTGTGATGTTGTCTTTGCGCTACAATCTTTGTTTGGTGTTTCTTCCACCCATCTTGTCATGTATTCCATCGCGATGATAATGTACCTCACTCCTGACATTTTTGTTGTTGGGTTAATTGGTCCCACAAAATCTATCTCCCATTTGTCAAATACCTGCAAAGTTACATGTGGTCATAGTGGAATCTTGTCCCTTCTATTTAGTTTACCAACCCTCTGACATACATCTCATTTCTAGCAGTAATACTTTGAGTCTCTATGAACAGTCGACCACCATAGTCCTACACGCAATACATTTTGCACAATAGATTTTCCTTCATAATGTCCTCCTGCTATTCCCTCATGGGATTTTTCTAAAATACTTGGTCTTTCATGTTCTAGCACACATATTCTTCACCCATTTTGTATAAGTGTCCTACAATTAGTTGATAGTCTGCAACCCAGACTACTAGGTTTTTCTTTTGTGATGTGTTGAATTCATGTGGCATAGTCCCTATGCTCAAGTACTGGATAATGTCTGCGAAGTATTTTTCGACGATATGGACTGAAAATAATTATGTGTACATAAAGTTATCCTCTAGATTTGTAGATTCCTCCCCATTCATGATCCTCAACAGGTGATCAGGTCCCGTGTTCAACTTCCCTAGCTTGACTATTACTTCAAAATCAAATTCTTGAAACAACAATAGCCATCTGCAAATTCTCCCCCCTAACACTGGCTTGTTGACTAGGTATTTGAGAGTTGAATGTTCTGTGAACATCTTGAAATGTTTTCCCATGAAGTAATTTCTGAACTTCTGAAGCGCGTAGACCATAGCTAGGCCTTCCCTCTATGTAGTGTTCTAGTTCTGCTCCGATTCTGACAATTTTCCGCTAGAAAATGTTATAGGATGATCCAATTATACTGCTCCTGGTTGCACCATAATAGCTCCAAGTGCTATGGGCGATGCATATACATGTACGTGGAAAGTCTTCTCCCGATCTAGGAATACTAGTATTGGTGTGGTTACCATCTTCTATTTTAGCATATCCAGACCGTGTTGACAATCCTCATTCCACTGGAGCTTTATGTCTTTCCTTAGCAATTTTTCCATTGGCGCAGTGATCTACGCGTACCCTTTTATAAATTTCCTATAGTATCTTGTGTGTCCCAATGTCGCTCTTAGTTAATAGACTGTTTTTGGTGGTGGCGGGTTAACAATTACTGCAAACAAGGCAGGATCTACTAGCAAACCTTTCTTGCATACTATATGGCACAATAGTATCCCAAAAGGTGTTCCAAAGATGCACCTCTTGATGTTTAATGATATCTGGAACTGCCTGCATATTTATAACATAAGCCACAAGACCTCTACATGGTATTTCAATAGACTGTATACCATCCAATCGTCCAGGTATACCTCTAGAAACTAGTGGATAAATTATTTAAATGCAGCTATGACTACTCTGGAAAATATTGTTGGTGCATTCTTTAGTCCAAATGGCATGACTGTGTACTGGTAGGATCCCCATTCTGTAGAAAAAGTGGTCTTGTATCTATCTTTCAGTTTTATCTTGATCTCATGGTATCCTTAGAATCTGTCGGTGAATGAATAAGCTTATTGTCCTACTAAGTTCCCCAACACCTCATTTGTGAAAGGTGTAGGGAGCGGGCCATGTAGGCACGCATCATTCAACTTCCTCATGTCAATGCATATTCTTATCCCCCCTTGGTTCTTCTCCTAAACAACCATAGGGCTTATCCATTATGATTCTTCTATGGGGTCTATGATTCTAGCCTCCAACATCCTATCGATCTCAGCTTTGACTTATTGCTTATATATCGGATTTAGTCTGTATGGTCATTGTCTGAATAGTCTTGCCTCAACTCTGAGTGATATTTTCATTTCACCTAGATCTCCCACTATGCCTTTCATTTATGTGAACATTCTTTGGAACATCTCATTGTACTCGCGTAGTAATTATGTTATTCTTTCCACTATTTTCTCATCTGAATAGTCTCCAATGCTGGCCATTTTGGGATTCTCAACTGTCCCAATGTTGACTTTCTTCACCTTGTTTGTCACAATAATTACTTCTGATTCTAGAGGTGGACCTTCCACTTCTCTTTCGCCTTCAAATTCCTCAATATGAATATTGTGTGGTTCATTTTCATCTGATACTTATTCCTTCACATGGTAGCATGACATTAGTTCTTTCACTGTCTGTATTTTTTGTTGTTGTTCTTATGTTATGAGTTCAACTTATGGTTCCTTAATTAATATCACCCATCTTATTTGTTTAAGTGTCGCATCTATGTTGGGGTTCTCATGCACAAATGAGAAAGTGACTATAAATTTATGTTGTAGTACTATCCAGCTCATAGTTCCTCTGCGCAGTTCCTGGTCTACGTACTAGTTTGCTGGAATTCCCTCTAATGTGTGGATAAAATGATGAGGCCATTCTTCTATGGTATCATTTTCCACAACACTCTGCACTTCTCCAAGTGTCCTGTTGGTTCCCTCTATCTGTCATATTTATGTCGTTGGTTGCTTCTTTGTTATGTGCCAAACCTAATGTGCAGTAACTTCTTACATTGGTACCAGTCCTTGATTTCTTATTTGTGCACGCCTCACCATCCTATAGGTGTGGCCTTAAGTGCTATATCTGGTGCTAAGAGTATCTTCTTTTCTAATACTTCATCTTCGTATCATTCCAAGAATTCTTCTAGATCATTCACCCTGTGGAAACTGGGTGGTTCCCTTATCTCCGTACCTACCCATCTTACTGTGCGGTCTATTCTTGGGCATCCTCTTGTGGAAACTTTGTGTAGCCTCTATTTCCAATTCTCCAAACGCGTATCTAAGTCTGATGCACATGAGGTGATGCTCCGCCAACTGAGTATCCCATCTCCAGTTGGGTTTACGTAATCCTCATCTCGTGCAGTTGTTCTGTACAACTAGATAATTTCCTCCAGGTCCAAGAAAGTAGGCTCTACAAACCTTTCCCCTTTAGATGGGTCTAATGGCGCAATGACCCAGTATTCTACAGACTCAAAGGTCATTTTACGCATATTTAAGTTGATTATGGCTTGGTTATCAAACTCCCAATCCAAGCTGAGAAATTATTGGTACAGTGTTGTGCCATCCACTATCTCTATTACTTCAAAGTCAACTTTAGTGTGCACTCCATCCAAGTCTACTGTCACTCCTTTTAGTCTCCCAATTGGTAGAACTTTGTGTTGATTTTCTAGTTTCAATTGAACAGGTGAATATCCTAATATGGGCTCTCCCATACATTGTCATGTATTCTTGGTTAATACATTGATTTTAGATCCTAAATCCAGTATGATATCTCCCATGTTGAAATCTCCAATGTTGGCATTCAGCCTGAACTCCCTACGTGTTCTCCTCCTTGTATGTAGATGATTGACTATTTTTTGTTCAATCTTTCCTTCTGTCTCTACACTACATATTTCTAGCATATTTTGTAATACCTTGATAGAGGATGGATCATTTAGTAATTTTACACATGACTTGAAAAATCATTTGATCATACTTACTTGTCCCATGGGTTTCATTTCTTTGATGTGATCCAATGATGGAGGCATCTCGTACTCTGGTACTTCCTTACTATGTTGCGCGGTTGAGGTCGACGCAATGTCTGGCTTCATAAATTCTTGTCTGGATTGATTAAATATCTCCTTCTTGTTATATGCGTCAAACTTCTTCCTTGGTTCAATATTCTTCTTCACCCATTGGTGTTGTACTGGCTCTTGTCTCTCTGCATCATTTCCTATTTTATCTCCTCCACGTGTAACTATGTTGATGTTTCTTCCTTCATCCATTGCTTATGTTGAAATCCACTGAACATTCTGATTGTTCTAATTACTCTTTTTCCGGATCTTCCCTAATAGCGTAGAACATTCTTCTGTGTCATGATCCGATACACGACAATACATACAAGTTTCTCATGGAAGTGGACATTCTCTTGCATAGTGTCTTGGTTGTTGACATTTGTGACATACCACTAGTCCTCTACCTCTTCCAAAGCCTCCTCTTGATCTTCCTCCACCTCTATAGCCATCTCAATCCCCTCGCAGCACATTATATTGAGGCTCCTCGTTATACTGTGAGATATTGCAGTGTGGCTGTACGGTATTGTACTATGGCTGTACTGTGTTATATGGTTGCTGCACAATATTATACTACTGCTACGCAGTGTTGTATGGGGATGGTACTTAGTTAAAATGATGTGTGACTTGCCTGGTCATCATTTCTGCCTGCACCCTGTATGCATCTGATGTCCTCTCTCTCATCAACTCCATGGTTCTACAGTCTTTGTCATCATGACCTACTGACTTGAAAAAGTTTCAATATGAGCTCTTTGGGACTGTCTGGTACTTTTGTATCATTGGGCAGTGATATGGATCATGGCCCTGTTTCTTACATATTTTGCACCATATTCCTCTTGTTGGTAACATATTTGGCATTCATGTTGGCATGTATTGCACGAATGTTGGAAATTCATTCTTATGGTGTCCCTCTGTCCTACATGTGGTACACCAAATGACTTCCCTTTTTTCCTTGTTCGTGTTCTGGTTTAGTTGGATTGTTAAGTTCTTCAGATCCTCCTTGAGCTCCTTGATGGCTAGATCTGTCTTCTGATATTGGTGTTCTTCTAGTTGTAGGGCTGCCTGCAAATCCTCTACCTACATATAAAAATTATGTTGTCGTAGTGGATATTTCAAGTGTGGTAATAGTGAGTTGATGAACAGGTGCCTATGTTGCATATCTGCCATGACATATTTCATATTTCCTTTCAGTCGCTTGAATCTCTGGTCAATCTCCCATACAAATTATTCTGGTTTCTGTCTAATCTCTATCATCTCATTCATGTATTAGTCATCTAAAATTGGCTTCTGGAACTCATTTATCAACAACTTCTTGATATCTCCAATTGTTCTGGTTGTCCCCGATGGATTTTTTGTGGCTAAACTCATATACCAATCTAGTGTGCGGTATCTTAATGTGATAGCTAACTGTGCAAGTTTAATGTCCTTGTTTGTGTTTTGTTTTGCTTCCCATATATTTTCATAGATAAATAGGTGCTTCTCCCGGTCCTCCGACACTTCTCCTTTAAATTCTAGTAACCTGATGGTGGGATCGTGTCCTACCATCCTGAATGTTGAAATACTACCTCCGTGCGGTGTTAGGGTACTAACCCGCACATAGGTAGATCAATATATTCAGATGTAATAAAGGTCAATATGAATAAGGCCTTTCAATAAAATAGAATAAGGCAGATGTAAGAGGACCTAATAGAAGCTTTTGCTTCTAGAAGGATCTTCCTCTAGATGCTTCTCTTGATAGACATATTTAGTATAAATAAGCGTCGAGGGTATGAAAACCCTAGCTGGGAGATTATTGTAACAGAGCACTGCTCGACTGGAGGTTGCCTCCTTGAAGAGGCCTGTTAACATTGCTTTCTGAATCAAAGTGTTATTTATGTTGTTGTTCTTATATCATTTCTGTGTTATTGTGGAGATTATGTTGGTTATATTATTGTTATTCTACCATTTCTACCATTTTATTTTTGTTCTGAATATTTATTGTATCTGGTATCTTGCAAGTGGTATCAAAGAACTTTCCTTGGAATAAATTTTGGGAACTTGTTTTTCAGGGTAGAGACGTATTCCGACATCTTTAAGAAACAGAGATCTGTCGTTACACGCATAAACTCGTGGTTGAGGGATTCATACACGCAGGAAATACAAGTGGTTCTTAAGCTCACATCAGTTTTCCACCCGTGTAACCCCTGTTGGTACCCCTTCGAGTGGTAGTGCATCAGACAACACCTGTGTACGGATTGGCCTAGATTTCCTGAAGCCCTCTTCATATAAACCTATCGGTCGCTGGACTGCTATAGTGTCACTGAGAACAACACTCGGGAAGATACTCTCTAGTACTTGGGTAGTCGGGTAGTACAACTAAGGGTACAATCTATCCTCCTTAGTTAATGCCCTATTGGGTCGAGTACTACTGTTGGACCCCTCACATATATCAGAGAGCTATAGCACAGGGAAAACCCTTGTCTATAGAACCCTTGAATACCTAACCCTTGGAGGACAGAAACATAAACAAATTAAAACAGACAAGATCTATTGTCACACAACTATGTTCAGGTTGCCAAGTAAATACACATTTCTTTCTAGTTAAGGATTTGGGGATTTCATCACTGCAGTATTCTTCAGACTGGAGTATAAATCCGCAGGTAAAAAAAAAAAAAAACTATGGAAATTTTTTCACCATGATTTGAGACCTATTCCATTGGATTCATCTCTTCACCCTTATCACATTCATCCATATCATTTTTAGGAAAACATTTTGACCTCGCCCGCCCCTTTTCAGTTCACCCATCCTCATGGCCCATACCCATAGCCAAGATCTAGAAACTTGCTTCAACACCTTGCAATCTGGTTTCCTCGAGACCCAAAAATAAGTGAAACAACTTAGTGCTACTGTTGCCTCCATCGATTCATCCATCAATACAACCATAAATACAACCATGTAGTCCTCAATGGAGGAAGTCAAACAAGAACTGACCACCCAGCTTGAATGTGTCTTTGCATCACTTTGCACCAAACTAAAGATCCCTACAGATGACCCTTTCTCTGAAGCACCTCCAAAGATCGAAGGCGAACATTCCTCCCATTCCCATACCTTTCAGCCCCATCACTTTCAATGTGACCTACGCCTTCCGTGGGTGGATGTGACTAAATTTGATGGATCGGACCCCACTGGTTGGGTAACCAAAATGGAACATTATTTCTCTTTATATGACATTACAGATGACTTGGCCAAACTCTGGTATGGTGTTCTCCATCTATATCAAGAATGTTGGCAATGGTGGCAATGGAGAAAAACTTCCCGTCAAGGGTATATTTCTTGGACCAAATTTGTGACTGAGCTTTATGAACACTTTGAAATGGACACCAACCATTTGGGCCGTTTGACAAAGTTGAAACAATCAAGAACAATATAAGACTTCATAGTTTCCTTTGAGTGCCTGCCTTTTCGAACAAAGGGCATGATTGATGCCTTCTTTCGCGAGTGTTTTATCAGTGGCCTCAAGGAAACGATTTAGGCCCATGTCCTCATGGCTCGACCCTCGAGTTGGGTGGAGGCTACTAAAAGAGATAAAGAAGCACAACAGGTTGTATCCTCTCAAAAATAAAAACCTTCCTTTATCCCTCTCCCTAAACCCATCACTCCCACTACTCCCTCCACCCCATTAAAGATCCAAAAATTGACCAGGGATGAAATGGATGAATGCCAACTCAAAGGCCTTTGTTATAATTGTGATGAAAAATATTTTCCGGGCCACAAGTGTAAGGAAAAAAATCTTTTTATGGCCATCTCTAAGGATATTTTAGAAGAGGATGTTGAAACTCCCCTTGTGTCTGAGTCACCTGAAATCACTGACATAACCCCTCCCTCAGACCCTCCCAAAGTAGAACCCATCATTTCCCTCAATTCTCTCACTGGATTCTCCACTCCCCAAACCCTCAAGTTAGTCGGTTACATCAAGCATCGGAAGGTCATCATTCTGGTTGATAGTGGAAGAACCCATAATTTTATTCATCGCCGCATTGCCCAAGAAACTCATTGCTACATCCATGTTGTCAACAATTTTCAAATCATGATTGCCAATGGTGGTTCCATGAAATGTGGAGGGTGTTGTGAAAATGTGTGTCTCCAAATCGGTGACTACCACCTAAAATCCCATATGTTTTCTATCGACATGGGTGGTTGTGACATTGTGTTGGGTGCAAACTGGCTAAGAACTTTGGGTCCCATTCTCATGGATTTTAAGGCATTAGCCATGCAATTTGACCAGGAAGACCACCAATATAAATTCCAAGGCATCACTGCTAGTTCACCTGAGATCATTAGTTCCCATCGCATGGAAAAGCTCCTAAAAAAAGGTCATTCTAGTGTCATTGCCCAACTCCATGCCATACAAGCAACAGAGACACCCCTAGTGCTGCATGACCTCCAAGCCCTCTTTTATAAACATCAAATGGTATTTTCCACTTCCCAAGGACTCCCTCCTTCCCACGGTGTTCATGATCATTCCATTCCCCTTGTACCCGAAAGCCTTCCTCCCAATATCTTTCCATATCGCCACCCCTTTTCACAAAAAAATGAAATTGAGAAAATGGTCCAGGAACTCCTTAATGCAAGCATTATCTACCCTAGTACGAGCCCTTACTCTTCTCCTGTATTCATGGTCCTAAAGAAATAAGGTTCTTGGAGAATGTGTCCTGACTTCCGTGCCCTCAACACATTGACCATTAAAGACAAATTTCCCATTCCTGTCATTGATGACCTCCTCGATGAATTGAGTGACACCCAATTCTTTACTAAACTTGATCTTTGCTTAGGCTATCACCGGATACATATGAATAAGGTAGACATTCCCAAGATGACCTTTCACACTCATGAGGGCCACTATGAGTTTTTTATCATGCCATTTGGCTTGTGTAATGCCCCCTCCACCTTCCAAAGCCTCATGAATCATGTCTTCCATCCCTTTCTCCATCATTTTGTCTTAGTTTTCTTTGCTGATGTCCTCATCTATAGAAAAACATGGACATACCATCTTACTCATGTGGATCAAGTTCTCCATCTACTCTCTCAGCACCAACTTTTCCTGAAACAGTCTAAATGTGATTTTGGTGCCTTAGAAGTAGAATACTTGGGTCATCTGGTTGGAAAGGATGGCGTTAGGGTGGATCCAAAAAATATTGAAGCTATGCAAGACTGGTCGCACCCAAAGACTCTCAAAAGATTGCATGGATTTCTAGGCTTAATAGGGTATTATCGCAAGTTTGTTAAGAACTACAAAAAGATTGCAGCACCTCTCACTACTCTCCTAAAAAAGAACCCTTTCACCTGGACTCTGGCTGCTTCTCAAGCTTTTCAAACCTTGAATATGGCCATGTGCACCACTCTAGTTCTGCCCCTTCCTGATTTCACAAAGACCTTTGTGTTGGAATGTGATTCCTCAGGGAAAGGAATCGACGTTGTCCTTATGCAAGAGGGTCGACCTTTGGCCTTCACCAGCAAGCAACTGTCTGAAAGGAATCTTGGAAAACCCATTTATGAAAAGGAAATGTTGGCTATTATGCATGTCGTTGATCTGTGGTTCCCTTATCTCTTGGGGAAATGCTTCCAAATTAAGACCGACCATAAAAGCCTCAAGTACTTTCTGGAACAACGCATTTCCTCCTCAGAGAAAAAAAAATGGGTGACTAATCTCTTTGGATATGATTATGAGATCATTTACAAGAAGGGAAAAGACAATGTAGTGGTGGATGCACTGTCCCGAAAATAAGAAGAAGAAGGATCCATTTTTTCTCTTTCCTTCATTGTACCTGATTGGCTCCAAGTTGTGTGCCAGGAATGGCTTCAAGATCCCAAAAGTTCACATCTGATCCAGCAATTGCAGACCAATGCTTTGGCTCCCGCAGGGTACTCTTGGCTCCAGGATGAGCTTCGATACAAAGGCCATTTGTATTTAAGTAAACAATCAAATCTTAAATCCACGGTACTTTCTGAGCTTCATGCTACACCCATAGCGGGGCACTCAGGGTTCACCAAAACATATGATAGGGTCAAACATTCTTTTTTCTGGGATGGTATGAAATAGGACATCCGTAATTTTGTCGTTGAATGTGAAGTGTGTCAACGCAACAAGGGAGACACATTCAAATCTCTAGGCACACTACAACTGCTTCCGATTCCACCTGCTATTTGGAAGGATAGCTCTATGGACTTTATTACCGGCTTATCCAAATCAGGGAATAAATCAGTCATAATGGTGGTTGTGGATCGCCTTTCCAAGTATGCTCATTTATGTGCTCTTCAACACCCATTTACTTCATCTACGGTGGCTCAAATATTCATGGACCAGGTCTTCAAGCTTCATGGCATGCCACACTCTATTGTTTCTAATCGTGACCCAACTTTCACAAGCAATTTTTGGCAAGAACTATTTAAGCTACAGGGCACCCAATTGCATCTCAGCACAACTTATCATCCCCAAACTGATGGTCAAAAGGAAGTTGTCAAAAAGTGTTTGGAAACATATATGATGTGTTTTTCCTCTGAAAAACAACATCAGTGGTCTCAATTGTTACCCCTAGCCAAATGGTGGTACAACACTTCCTACCATACAGCTACTCACATGACTCCTTTTGAAGCGGTATATGGATAGAATCCACCTTCAGTTCTCTCATACTTACTGGGTACCTCAAAGGTCCAAGCGGTTGACCAAACACTTACAGTTCGAGAGGATATTGTTCGTACCCTTAAAGAGAACTTGGTCATGGCACAGAATTGCATGAAGCAACAAGCAGATCAATGTTGCTCTGAACATCAATTTGCAGAAGGGGATCAGGTGTTTCTGCGACTGCAACCATACAAGAAAACTTCCCTCAAGGCCGAGCATTGTCAGAAGCTAGCACCCAAATTTTATGGTCCTTATACAATTCTCAAGTGTGTGGGACAAGTCGCATATCAGTTAGCTTTGCCCAGTCAGTCGAAGCTACATCCTATTTTTCATGTTTCATGCTTAAAGAAGGTGATTAGAACTAGGTGCCAAATTCAAACCAACCTTCCAAAGTTAGCTGAAGAAGGATCCATTTGGCTACAACCAGAAGTATTTTTGGACCAGTGTGAGCATCACCTGCGTCAGTGAACCATCAAGGAAGTACTAGTCCAGTGAAAAGATATGACTCCAGTAGATGCCACTTGGGAACCAACTACCATTCGACAACAATTTCCACATCTCAAGCCTTGAGGACAAGGTTGTTTCTAAGGGGGAAGGGGGAAGACATGTTAGGGTCCTAACCCACACATAGGTAGATTAATATATTCTAATGTAATAAAGGTCAATATTAATAAGTCCTTTCAATAAAATAGAATAAGGCGGATGTAAGAAGACCTAATAGAAGATTCCACTTCTAGAAGGATCTTCCTCTAGATGCTTCTCTTGATAGACATATTTAGTATAAATAAGGGTCGAGGGTATGAAAACCCTAGCTGGGATATTATTATAACATAGCATTGCTCAACTGGAGGTTTCCCCCTTGAAGAGGCCCGTGAACATTGCTTTATGAATCAAAGTGCTATTTTTGTTGTTGTTCTTATATCATTTCTATTTTATTGTGGAGATTATGTTGGTTATATTACTGTTATTTTGCCATTTCTAGCATTTTATTTATGTTCTTCATACTTATTATATCTAGTATCTTGCATGCGGTGTAGATACTTGACTAATTCTTCTTGAACTGAATTCCCCATTTGTTGTTGTGTATATGTACTTCATGTTGTCTTCCTTATCCCAAAATTAGGTTGTATAAGTGGTAGTGTTCTTCTTGGTGTGTTAGTCACACATGGGTTTATGGGTTCCACACTGACATTAACATGGATAAGATTGATTCCTTCTATTCCCGCTCTTGGACATCTAATCTCCCTCTCATATTTCGTGTGCAGGATTTACTCAATCTTCTCCATAGCTCAGAGATCCTCTACCTCCTCTTCATCACTTTCCAAGATTTCCCTCGTGACTATGGCTCTCTTCTTGGTGTTCACCTTGTATTGGTAGGGTACTCCACTGTGTGTCTTTCCAGCTGTCACCATGATCTGCTATATCTGGTGTTCTTCCATCATAATTGGGTCCAAGGACTCCTCCTTCTTTTCTTTATCCCCTTCTCCTTCCATTTCTCCTTCTCCTGTTAGTGCTTCCCCCCTTCTTCCATGCAAGTAGAAAAGTTTAGATGTATGATTCCATTGTCATTACACCCTTTTTATATAGAAATATCTTAATGAATGTATATAATGATCTAAGGTACCTACCTCGAGGTCCCTTCAAGAATTCTTTTTCAGTTGTGGTGCATGACTTTGTTGTATCTATTGCAAACTATGTGATAAATCCGACAATAATGTTGTCTAACCAAAACTATATTGCGCACGTGATTTTATTATCAACGTGTTGTAGCAATGCAATTCCTTCAGGATTCCACTACAACTATCTGATCCAATTTATCGAATGGTTGTCTTTCAATCTTTTGATCCACTCCTGCAATATGTGTCAGAATTCACAGAAAAATACTTCATGCAAGTCGATGAATATGTACTTGTCTAGATACTTGCACGGAGTTAAATTGGGGTTTTTGTTATCTTTTTGCACAAACTCTAGCTATTTTTCCTAAACATCTTTCCATCTCTACATTTGTGGGATTCCATGGTCTCAACATCCCCTTTTAGCTTCTCATTCTCTCACCTTCTTGTCGTCCGATCCGGTCTTCTTTTGACACGTCTTCCACAAATCTCATGAGCTCAATCCCATTGTCTTCCAATCAGTCGACAACAAAACGATTTGCTGGTTTTCTATTCCCTTCTATCCATTTACCATTACAGATTTACCCCAGTTCATAATGAAGAAGCTTCTCAAAAAAATCCCTTAAAGACTATTGACCCCCCTAGTTACCCAGAAGGAAACATAGTACATAGAGTGCACTGCGCAGTCTCACCCATGATAGCTCTATGGGTGGCTACAATACTTAGGTGTTTGCAACTTGGGAAGGAGAGAGATCTGTTCTTGTATGTCACAACCTTTATATAGTCCATTTAGCATCCTATTATAACAATTGTTCTATGCATGCATGTAAAATACCAGATCCACTTATTCACTTCATTCATTCAACATTCATCAACTAATCAGACACAATGACACATTCATTCAATCCCACAACATAGAGTTACCATGGTTCACCCCTTCCTGGGCTACGTCCACAAAGATCTATCTCTTGGGACTTTATTATGGTTTAGAAAGATATCATGTCGCAAATGTTTACAATCTTAGTTCTCCCTCTTTAACACTGGCTCCTCGATCCCTACGAGGATGACTAGATCACACCATGCTCCTTAGCCTGTGATCTAACCCTGGGGATCGAGTTGCTCACCCCTTCCTTCACTCACCAGCTTAATGATTCATATAGTTCTTACAATACTCTTCCTCTCTGTCTCTATCGTCTCTCCTAAGTACTACTTATTTATATTTTTGGCTCACCAACCATTACAATGTATTACAAAAACCCTAAACCTAGCATCGTTAGGTCTTCCATGCATGTGCACGTGCTTCTTTTCCTTCCAATTGTCTCTTTCCTCTTGCATTCATTTCTTCCCAAAATATCCTTTCTTTTTTATTCGACCTACTTCCAACAACTACCATTGCAAGCAAAGCTCCCATGAATGGAAAAAAAAACATTGTTTAGTGCCTCAAAATGACCACGAAAGTTTAGGACCCAAAAATCATAACAAAAATGGCCAAGATGGAGAACTGTGATGAAATTGAGGAAGAGGTGGGTGGCAAATAATATCTACCTATAATATTCCTCCCCTCTTAGGAAACAATGGTCCTCATTGCATCAAGTTCCCTCAAGAGATGGTGAAACTTTTGTTGAATCTAAACCATGGTGAGCCACTTGCCTTGTTGAAGTAGTTCTCTTGCTTTGACAACTCGATGGAGATTTATGTTTTGTTGGTAGGTGCCATTTATACTAGTGTCCATTATCCAATAAATTATATATTATGCAATGCATTCATGATTTATTTTTATAGGGACCAATTTTTCATCCACCTCTGAGGTGTCCAACAGAGGTGGGAAATACGGTCAAATTAGCTCCACATTAAATATTGGGTGCAAGTCAAGGAAATGAGCTATACTCAAATCGAAAGAATTATCACCCACAACCTTGGTGATGGTGTAATTCCCATATTGGAGTGGTCTAAGATTCATGTGGGGGCCTGTGAGGTGATCTTTCTTCAAATGCAACCACGCCTTGTCATCAACTTGAAACTTGTGAGGGACCTGATGTTGGTCATGTTGCTTCTTATAATTGGAATTGGCCTTCTCCAATATATCATGAACTTGTTCTTGGAGGTTATTTATCCATTTGATTAATTTGTCTACAATTTCTACCTCGGTCTAAGCGTGGGAGGACTCTTTTAGGGAAGCTGGAAGGGGTAGAGCTACATCAATGAGGTCTAATGGATAGAACCCCAAGCACACCTGAAAAGGGTTGTGGCCAATAGATATTTGGAGGGCCCTATTATATCTAGGATAAACATATGGGAGGCTCTCATCCCATTTACATGGATTCCTAGAGTTGTACATGTGCAAGATATGCATAATCCTCATGCTCACCACCTCTGTTTTTCCATCTATTTGGGGATGAAAGGAAATCGATTTGGTCAACTTGGTTTCCATTAGAGACCATAGGATGGACCAAAAGGTGATGATAAACCTATTGTACCTATCTAAAATGATGGTCTACGGTAGCCCAAAATGAACCCAAACATGCACAAAGAAGAGTTTAGTAGTGGCTTCATATGTGATAATATTTTTATAGGCTGCCAAAATGGTCATCTTAGAGAACCAATTAATGACCACAAAAACACAATTGTGACCATATTTTTTGGAGGGAAACCATAACATGTAATCCATGGATATAGACTCCCAAGCCTTATTTGGTTAAGGGAGATGAATGTTAAACCACTCATTTGTAATGAACTACTTAGCGATGGAATATACAGTGCATAACCTAATGTACTGGTAGGTGTCATGTTGAAGCTTGGGCCAATAGAAATGCTTCTGAAGTATTACTGCTATATTCTCAACCTCGAAGCGCCCTGTCACCCAACTATAATGTTCCTCCCAAATTATCTTTGCATGCTCACTTGAAGGAACACAAATATGGACAAGATATCGCAAGAGTGCATCCTAGAGGTGGAAGTCCAAAACTTGTTATCTGGTACTCAAGGTGTTATAAGTAGGAGCAAAGTCAAATTCACTATTGTATAATTGTGGCCAACCAATGGTCCCATGCCCATAGGAGTTAAGAAATATGGTAAGGGCCACAATCATGGGATGACTGAGGAATTCAACAACATAGTTGGCACTTCCCTTCTTGTACTTAATATTTGGGTGGAATATTTGTAGGTATGTGGAACATTTTTTATGGAGGTCATTTTGTATCTTTCTTTGTGTATGCATTAATTGCATAGGATTGTGACCAGTGTGGATGATCATTTCGTTGCCCGGAATGGAATTCTTCCACTATCAGCATGCCTACACAATGGAGTACATGTCTTTTCCATAGGCGAAAGACCTACAAACAACATCAGACAATGTTTCACTATGATAGTTAATTGTATGTCCCTACTAAGTGAGGACATCATTGATAGCCTAGTTAGAGGAATATGTCTCTATATTGAATGGTTGTTAGGGAAATGTGAGGACTGATGTGGAACAAAGCTAGTGTTTCATATCCTGGAATGCTTTCTGTTGTGATTTAGACCATGCAAACTTTGCTTTATCCCCCCCCCCAGTCACTTGAATTAAGGGCCAAGCTATATGAGATAAACCCAACATGACCCTCAGGTAGAAGTTGGTGAAGCCCAAGAAGTTGTGGAGATTTTTTAGAGTCATCAGGGATTCCTAGTTGTGAATGAAGTGGATCTTTTTGGGGTCCACATGCACCCTATGTTCATCCATTATGTATCCTAAGTATTGGATTCTCTACATGTCAAATGAGAATTTCTCCAGTTTGACGTATAACTTTTTTTTTCGTAGGGTGCTCAGGACCCGTTGAATGTGTTCCAAGTTCTCTACCTAGGTTTGGATGAAGATGAGGATATCATCCAAATAGACCACCAAAAAATATTTTATGAATGGTTGCAAGATATCATCCATCATCCTCATGAATGTTACTACAGCATTAGTCAAGCCAAAAGGCATGACCAACCACTCAAAGAGGGCTTCTTTATATTTGAAGGTTGTCTTCCATACATTAGTTGATTCTATCGAAACTTGGTGATAGCCATACTTCATATTTATCTTGTTGAATAAATTGGCACCCTTGAGATGATCAACAAGATCATCAATCTAGGGGATTGGGTATTTGTTATTGATGATGATTTTATTCAAGGATCTATAATCAATACAGAACTGCCATGTTCGATCCTTCTTTTGCAACAACATAAATAGGCTCCCACAAGGTGAGGAGTTTGATCGAATGTGGCCCTTGCAGATGAGCTCATGAATTTGACGCTTTATTTCCTTATTCTCCAAAAGGGAGCATATTTATGTTGGACCATTAGGTAAGGGAGCACCAGGTATAAAATCAATGGGATGTTTAACCTGACAGTGCAAGGAACCTTACAGGTGAAACAAAGAGGTTCATGTATTCCTCTATAAGTTAGTCCACCTATTTTTTTTTATGTAGAGAGACCATGTGTTGAAGATGTGATGGTTGGATTGACCTTTCATTCCCCTTCTGACCAATCCTTGAAAAGAAAAAACTTCACAACCTGTGAGATTAATTTTTGGCACTATTTTGTTGAGATCATTGAAATCACAGTAGTAAAAAATACCTCAGGTGCCTTATAGGGATGACCCCCCAGAGTGATAATGAAACTATGGGGTTAGGACTCATGAAAAACATGACATTTACACATATAAGGTTTTCCTAAAATAACATCACAAACTTCAAATTGGGAAACATCACATAATACCTTATCTTTGAAGGGATTGATATTGTAGGGTTGGTGACACTACTAGTTGACGCCAAGGTATCATCCCTGGATTAACCAACCAATGGTGTATGGTTTTGGGTATTCCATCCTCGACAACTTCAATCTATTTATGATCTCAGTTAATATCATGTTTTTTTTACTCCCGTTGTCAACAATCGAATGTAGTGGATTTCCCTTCACCCACATATGTGAATGGAAGAGGTGCTCCCCTTCCCCAATCTCCTCTGACTCGTCTGGTTGGATATTTGTGGTTGAAATTGTAGAACTCGGTTCCACATCGATGATATTCTTTCCCTTATCCATCTCTGAAACTAAGTGTGATTCAGGGTCCAACTATTTTTCTTTAATATCGACCAATAATTATTTTTTTGAGAGGCATTCATCAGTGTTTTTCTAGGGGATTTTGTGCAACTCACACCATTTTCTAGTGTCCTTCTTCGTCTTCCCATTACCATTATTTACCTGCGACTTGGAATAGATGTATTGAGGTTGTCCTTCCTTTATCTATCCCTTGTTATGTGATTTAGGTCCACCTTTTCCATGCTTATGTGGTTGCATATTTGCAGACCCGAATTCCATCTTATTCTACTGCTTAAATTTCTGCTCGATTTTTACAACATATCAACAAGCGGCTCCTAGTGAGGATATGTCCAAGAAATCCATTTTTTTGGATTAACATGTGTATTCCACTATATTACTTTATAACTATATTCCACTCGAAGTATTTGATACCCAAATTTGAGCTTAAGGTATGGAAGATGTTAGTGTACTCATGCACCATATGGTATCTTTCCTAACACTGAGTCATCCATCTTGTGTACCTGTCATCATAGTTTCTGATAGGGTAGAAATCCTCCTTGAGGGAATCAAAAAAGGCTTCCCAAGTTGGTTCTATCCTAAATTCCATATACTCATCTTTGTAACGTCTCTCACAGTAAAATTCCCACCAATATTTGACATGGGGGAGGGATTCAAGGAGAGTGAAGGTGATATTTTCGATGTCATAAATTTTTTGAATGGAGTAAAACCCATCTAATAGATTAAGCCATTTATCCAAATCATCTACATATATGTGGCATTCAAATAAGTGGATATAAAATTTAACTTGTACCTTGAATGGTTTCACATCTCTGAAATGGATACTTGTTGAAGGTGCCTCGCCTTTCATCGAAGTAACTAGGTGAAGTTTTCCATCATCTCGTTCCATTGTTAGGCGAGGGATTCCTCGAGAAATTTTTTGAAAGGATATCCTAATACATCATATTTGTTTTCTTCTACCATGGGAGGTTTCTTGGGTTGAAGAGAGTGGTTGTCCCCAAGTGAAACTAGCTCGAGACCCAACTCTTTATACCCTAACCACGTCGTGGTTATGCACCAAGAAATAACAAGGAGTAGACTTCTCTCATACAATTCATCCATATTATGTTGAAAATGAAATGAGATACAAAAAAAATATAGCATAGAACACATAAGTACAATGGAATCCAACTTCCTTTAATGAATAAAATAACATAACATTGTAGAACACAAACTAGATATAATGGTGTTATCTTATCTCTGAAGAGAAAGAGATGTCAGCTACATTCAT
>ML804498.1:22635-40323 GCA_009831015.1 Picea engelmannii | reverse complement strand
TTTTTCTTCTCTATATCTTTTTCCTCTGCTTTTCTTCTGACCCAATCCTTCTCGATCCAAGTTTTTCCTAACAAAATGGGAAAAGGGATGATGTTCTCAACAAACTTAATGACTTCAAATTCCTCTTCAGTCGATGTTCCATGGATGATAATAGGTACATGAGTAACTCTTCCACATAGGGTTATCATCTTTCCTTTGAATAAACCTATTCTTCCTAAGGAAGATACTATAGTAGGATTTCCCAAAATTTCCCAAGTGCTTTCTTTCATAATATTCACTTGTGTTTCCTCATCCAAGACACATTCTATATCAAAGTCTCCTATTCTTGTACTTATGTGTTGTTTTAACTTCAAGATCTATGGTAAACCGACATCTTTGTGATCATTCATTGCTTCTTTTATCTGTACTAATGTAGTCTGAACTTCCTTTGATCCTTTCTTCTTATGATCTTCTAAAATGCTCTTATTATCTTGACTCATGTTCATTTGTTCAAATTTAGCAATCATCCTTGGGCAATCCTCAACTTCATGACCAACAATTTTACAGCAAAGACAAATAGGACCTGTACTAGGGAATTCCTTAGCATGATGTCCCGGTCTTCTGCAGTTATAACATAGGGTTAATCCTCTCTTCCTCTTGTATGTTCCCCAATTTCTTCTGTACTATGCACTAGGATCACAGTGATGGACCTGCAATCTGCAAAAATTCCTTCTAGGTTCCTTCATGCAATTATTAGTCCAAAAATTCTTTCTATGCATAGGAATAACATATCTTTCTCTATTTCTATCAAATTTATTCATATCAACTCTTTCTTCTAACTATACCCTAGCTTTCAGACTAGGAAAAAATCTATCAAACATACCTAGATTCATGCTTCCAAAACAAAAATTTCCAGTTATCTTACTCTATCAAAGCACAAAGATTTACCTCTTTCAATATCTTTACCTCTTTTCTTTAGATTGAGCTTCCTTCTTAGCGAAGAGCTTCGCAAGTCAAGTAGATTACTATGCACTACAATAGAATATCTACGCACATAGATTCTCTTTTATTTACTTCAGTTCCCAACAATCACAATTTTAGGTCCCGACAACCCAACCATTTGTTGGCATAGGGGCAGACCCAGGGTTCAACACTTCAACAACGCATCAACAAAACCCTAACTACCGGCCCTTTCGAAAACACCTGCGAAGCAGGCGAAGTCTCACCCAAGGTAGAGGTAGGGGGGTTACAAGACTCAAGTGTTTGTAACCAAGCTGGGAGACAAATCTGTGATTACAATTACTTCGCAAAGTAATTAAGAACAACATGCATTAGTTTATCATCTTTATTCACATCACAAAACAAACCCTAAGAATAGATCGTCATAGTAACAATACATATTGCACTTAGAAGAAAAAGTTAGATATATCACATTCAACATTAATAAATCACTAAGCATTCATAGATCTATCTATCATACATAACAACCAATGCACTAAGAAGACTCACAACAAAAAAACCATAGCACAAATCAAACCATCAACACATGATATACGTGGTTCACCCCAGTGTAGGGCTACGTCTACCAAAAAAATATTCTTCTTTATTTGTCTCCAATCTCTTACATTCTTCTGCTCATGTGCACTAAGCCATAGAGCCAAGCTTCACACTGTACATGTGATCTGCGTAGATCCACCTTCCCAAAATAGGTCAAGGAACAGAGCCAACTCCTCTACTAAGCACGAAGCTTTACATACATAGTCTTTTGCACTAAGAAACCCAAAACTACTTGCCTCTTACCCTTACCTACTTACAATCCCTTCCTTCTTTTCTACATTACATTCTTACACTTATTTGTACTTTTACATTCACTTACAAAAGGCCTAATCATGGGTAAACCCATGGGCCGACATCCCATAAACCCTATTACAAAATCCCTAAGAACCCCATGTTGGGTCCACAAATCAAGTGATATCCCACGATCTCAGCTCCGCCTGGGTGCTCCATCTTTGACCATCCCGTCGAAGTCCAAAAAGGTGGTCAATCCCAACCAATGTTTCCTCAAAACTTGGTTGAGGGCCAATACCAAACCTCCTCTCTACACAACCTTTTCTATCTCACACATTTTTTTTCATACAAATATTATGCACGACATCCTTCATATCCCACTCTCCACACTCACCATACCTCTGCATTTCCACACACCTTTCCCTCTCATACTTCTTTCACTTTCGCGCTTCTGAATTTCTGCACAACTAATGTTATAAGGATTGATCTCTCTCTATCTATACTTAGTGAAATATTTACAAATATCATGCGCCTTGCACATTCTTCAAGGGTCACTAATTGCAAATTAATGAATTTTGATTTGTGAGGTAAAGAGTAGTGATCCGAGGATTATGTGAATTAATTATTTCTCTTTCCCATGAATTACTTTCTTTTCAAATTAAATTCCATTTTTGGTTGCTCGTATTTCGAAAGGAATTTGTATGTATGGCAAGGATACAAATGTTAAGAGATTTAATTTCCACCTGTTCAAGGGTAAATGATAAAAGAAACAATGCATTCTTAAAAGAACTAAAATTTGTTAAGGACCTTGGAGGCCCACAATTTGTAAGATATTTGGACATAATAAGAAAAGAGCAATTATACACAGAGTTGAGCACTATTAAAACATCATGGACCAGCGAGTTTGATGAGCTCATTGAGTTTCCAGAGGATGAAATTAAGTGGTGGATGGTTACTTTTGTAAATAATAACGAAGAACACATGTCATCAATAGAGAAACTACACTATGAGTTTGAAGAAATTGAAGAGGAAATGGTCATGCTAAGGGTTAAAAAATACATCATTTCCATGCCAATGAAGGATTATATTGATGAGCGGCTCAATAAGTCATTGACGGAAATAGTTAACCGAAAATAAATATCAAAAAGTGATTATTTAAAAAAGGCTCACTTCCCAGATATAAAGATGAAGACCCCAACAACAAAGGAATAAGGAGAGATAACAAGAGAGAGAGAGAGAGAGAGAGAGAGAGAGAGAGAGAGAGAGAGAGATCCATCTGTATGTCATTCCTCTTCCATTCTGTGATTGTTTTTATTTTCAAAACATTTTCCTTCCTTTCATCCCAATCTTTGGTCATCCAACTTTATAAAGTGTATTTATCATTTGTAAATCCAACCTATGACTACATTTCTCCTTTTCTTCCAGGTTTCTTCTACTATTTTTTATGGTCCATGGGAGCCTCAATCCCAGTTTGTTTGGATGAACTCTTTTACTTTTATCATTTAAGTATCGAGAACATTGTGTATTGTTATAGGAAAACACTTTAATCAAACTTGAACATTCAATTTGTAATATTATTTGACTCTCATAGAGAGATATTTCCAAGAGTTCATAACGTTTGTGGTTTCAAACTTTTTATAAAGCATGAGATCTTGTGTGTGTTTCTCCTATGCATCTTATGAGTTTTAATGAATGAAATCATTTACATTTTTCTGATTTCTGGACCACCATATTTATTTTTTGTCTATGAATTTTTCTTCGAATCCCTTTTTATCATTACATGAATGAATGGATGTGATGGAATGGATATATTTATTCTTTCATGTGAGGTTATCATATTTTTATTATAATTCATTTATTATTTGATATATTATTTTACCACCTAGTCCACTCACAAGTGTTCATGTTATGAATGTATGAATCTGTGTTTTGAGCAAGTTTATTGAATATATGAGTAAGACAAAGGAGTATCACCTCTATAAAAACAAAGAGGGAATCTTGATAAGTCTTTCAAGAATACCCTAGAAGGTTGAATCTAGTCCCTGACAGGAAGAGAGATCAACATTAACCAAACACCATGGAAGAGGGGTCATTAGGCTATGTACTCACTGGATAGTGCACCATATTGGAAGAGGGGATTTGAACTCAAGTTGGATCATGCTTAGAGGGTGAACCACCTTATGATTGGTTAAAAACCTAGTGTGACACTTACATGGGGCCTTCACCTTATTGACCAATATCTTATCATGTTCATTCATAAAGGGTTTTTTAATTATAAAATATAAAGTCAATACAGTATAAGTATTGTAGGGGGGGATGCAGGATATAGGGGGATTTATAGGTATTGTGGGTTATAAAAAGGTGCATCTAGTAAAAACTTAGGGATATATAATAAAAGTAGGGATTTTTTCTTCTTGGAAAGGTGTATCAGGAGGGAGATTCAAAAAACGATTTTAGGAGTATTCTTTAATATGCATGTGTTATGGCATAGGTTCATTGAGTGAAGGCCCCATGGACACTTTTCATCCTTGTGTTGTAGAGTTATCCATGTGGCATTGACTTATTGACTTAGGTCTAGGGTTACTTGTGTGGACCTTTTCCATGTTTTCTATTGATATCCCTCACCTATTTTATACAAAGGGATGAGAGTGTAGATTACTTAATAAATATAAACAATAAATGATGAGAAATATTAGAAGAAATATAAATTGTATAAGGTAAAATAGGAGAAAAAAGAGTATTAAACCTATAGAATATAAAATATTATATTGATCATCCAAAAGGACAGAAATATTTACATGCCTCTTCAAGTGTCAACCTCCAAATGAGTAGAGCTACAATACAATGAAAATACTTGACAAAAAATTACATAGCCTTYTACCTCTATAAAYARTTTACACTAGTAGAACCATAACTACTCATGGTCCCATCATTAATGAGTAACAACCACCTAGTGGGAATTATTAATAAACATGACTCTTTTACATTGAGTAACCACACACGAACTACCTAATGGGTCTTATTCAAAGAACATGGCCTCACAAATTAATTTACTAACTCCTAAGTACCCCAAATTTGGGAGTTTAGGGTAGGGACCTAATATGCCTTTCCCATTCAAAAGAAGAATTATCTTCAAGGCTAGAGGCATGGAAATTGGTGTTAAATTCTTGTTGGTTCCCAAGTGGCATCTTTAGGTTGTGTATCATTCCACTATATTAGGAATTCCAAAATAGTGCATTGGCATAGTTGATGCTCTATTGTGTCTAGTATTACCCCTGGCTATAACCAAATGGATCCTTCTTCATCAAGTTTGAGAAGGATAGTATGAACTTGGAAATTAGGCACCGTTAGATTATTTATGTAGTGCCCCATTTTATCTTATTATTATGCCAGACCAGACTTATTGTTGAGGGCAGTGTTTACAAATGACTCATCTATATGATTTTTATTATGATGAAGAAACTTGAATTGTATTATATGATTGAATGAATATGATGATGAATGAAGGATTTTATTATTAATCCATATGATGTTTAGATAAATTAGTTATGCATTAATCTAATGAAATAAACGATAATGATTTTATTATTATATTGATAATTTTAAATGAGATATGGATACATTAAGTTGCAAATATTATAAAAAAAAATCCTATTGTGATAGGAAACTGTAAGGGTGCATTTACATGGAATTTTGTCGACCAGTTATTAGACTCCATATTTAGTAAGGAAATAGAAAACGCAAATTTAATTTGTTATATTTTAAAACTGAAATATGAATATTATCGATGCTTTGATGTAGCATGTTTAGGATTGTGCAACATGCTTGCGGATTGATTTAGACATGGGTAATGGGGTTGTATTGAGGTATACCGAATACCATCAGGAGAGGTGGAGAAATGTCCTTGTTCCCACCTACTAGCACTCCTTGTGTGGCTTGATATGAAAATTTTAGGAAACTTTGACTTTAAGGTTGCATGTTTTCGTGAGGGTACGATGCATATTCAGTCACTCATGAGGATTAGTTGAGGATAACACAATAACATGAATACCTTATTCCTTAGTAACCATTAATCTCTCAACAAAGGGAAATGAAGATGAGTTATCAATATCTCCATTGTTGTTCCATTTCCGATCAACAAAAGTTAGATACTTGAAATGAATGCAATCATGTAACCCTTGGAAATAAAATAAGTAATACTGAAGGGCATGACATACATGGCACCCTTGGTATCATTAGTAAAATTTTCAATGAATAATGTATTAAAAAAATGAAATAAAAAATGTTTAAAGGAGATTATTTACTATGCATTTCATCTTAGGAGAAAATAACATTCTAGTATACCTATTTTAGAAAAGAGAAATTAAATTGTTAGCCTAAAATAAACATATTTATATACTTTAATATTCATATTATGATGAATATCTAATTGAAATAAAAATATTAAGAAGGAGGCGTAGTTAAGGAAGTTGCGCATGAAATTAATTAAAACCAATTATTAATTAGAGAAAATTAAATTCAAGAGCACCCATAAATCATGGAATAGAAACATGATTTAGAATTCAAACTCAGTTTGAATTGTGAGATAAAAGAGGTAGACTAGAGTTAAAGTAAAAAGTGTTAGTAAATGACAAGGATATGTAACTACTCATGCAACACTAAAATAGGAAACTTGAGAAGATCTAGGGAACACCTAGGAGTAAATATAGGAGTAAGGAAGTTGGGTGAGTAAAATTCTTTAATTATAATTTTAAATGGGTAAATACATGTGCACTTGATACAGGTGGATATTGGTGGCCACTCACCTATTCTACTCACTCATTACAGTTCTCCATCTTGGTTTTTTTTGTTATGGTTTTCGCATTTTAAACTTTCAGGGTCATTTTGAGGCCCTAAAGGATGTTTTTTGGCCATTTAGGGGGTTTAGGGTGTTGATATTATGGTAGTTGCAGGAGGTATTAACCTCCACGTGTAATCTTTGAAGAGACTAGAATATTTTGGGAAGCAAGAGAAACCTTAAAGCTTTGGATAATAACCCTAGAAGACAAGCTGGCGTAATAGAATAAATCAATATTGAGTTATTAGCCCCTAGGAAGAGAAGTCAGCCCAGTTAGTTAAGATGTAGCAGTATAAATAAATGGAGCTAGATATCATTTGTCACTCACTCACTTATGAATGCATAAGGACAAGAAGTGTGCATGAGTGAAGTAGAACTACAACTATTGTAGTATCGACTTTGTCTTGGGTTATTGGTTTGGACTTTTTGCTTGGTCTTTGGTTATCCTTTCTTGGTGTGCTAGCCTTGGTTGTTTATTGGTATACTACTAAAATTATTATGTCTGTCAAAGCTAAGGTGCTTGGGGGTGGCCTTTGTGCCTATGGTGAAATGAGCACACCCATTTTTATAACAGGTTATGGGCCCACACCTCCTTCAATCAGTCTAACCACTGGAAGGAAGCTAAGCCATAAGATTATCAACCTTGTTCAAGAACTTCTACTAGGGTTTCTAGCAGGCGCAGTTACTGAAGCATTATCGCTAGGGTTACTAGAAGGTGCAACTGCAAACCCTAAAACCTTTTTCCCAACACCTTATGATGGAACACTTTACTCAAGGAGAGGACATTCTAGTGCACCTTAACACAACACACCTATTGTCACTCTCAAAAGGAAAACATGTCAAGGTTGAAATTTTGGGTCAAAGTCAATGTTTGACCAATCAAAGTCAACATTTGAGCAGTCAAAGTCAAAGTTTGACTAACTATCAATCAACAAAAATCATGAATGAAAAGGAAGATCATCTACATTATTCAACTCTTATAGGAACTATTGAAGATGACATGTGGATAATTGACAGTGGAACTTCCAGGCATATGACAGGAAACTGGGTCAGACTCTCAAATCTGAATGAAAATAAGACATCTCACAAACTAAAACTCGGAGACAAGAACACCTATATAGTCAAAGGAATTGGTCAAGCCTCCATCAAATTGGAATCAGGTAACAATTTTCATTTGAGTAATGTCTTATATGTACCTGGTTTAGAAAATAATCTCATACCTATATCTTGCTTAGAAGAAAAAGGAAATATAATAGCCTTTGTAGATGGTGAAGTACTATCTTGGTCTAGAGACTCTAACATAGAGAATGATAGAGTTATTGGAACCCATGAAGGAAGATTATACAGACTACTAGACCAAAATGATGAAGCTCTTGTACATAATGAAGTCAATCCCAATGAACTTTGGCATAAAAGGTATGCTCATCTTAACCATCAAGAATTACCTTTTCTCAAGAAAATGGTTGAAGGAATACCATAACTGCAATCTATACATGAAGGAATTTGCAGAGGATGTGCACTAGATAAAAATGTTAAGAATCCATTCTCAAGTAGCAACAATATATATAAGGAAATCATATATCTAATACATTCAGATGTTTTCAGTCCGATTCCATTCAAATATCTAGGAGGTTCTATTTATTATGTAGCCTTCATATATAATTACTCAAAAGAGATTTGGTTATATCTCTTGAAGACAAAGGATGAATTTTTCAACAAGTTTCAAGAATTCAAAGCAGACCTCACAAGAAAGAAAATCAATACTTTGAGAACATATAATGGAGGAGAATACACATCCAAGGAATTTGTTTCCTTTTGCAAATCAATGGGAATTAGGAGGGAGCTAATCATTCCTTATAATCCTCAACAAAATGGTGTAGCAGAAAGGAAGAATAGATCCATTGAAGAAACGGTGAAGGAACTAATGAATGCTCAAGGTTTATCCAGGTATTTATGGGGAGAAGCAACCATGACAACAATATATGTTTAGAAAATAAGTCCCCACCGCATATTGAAGGATATGACTCCAAAAGAAGCCTTCTCAGGAAAGAAACCTAATGTGGAACACTTAAGAATCTTTGGGTGCCCTATTTACATTCATATCCCCAAGGATAAAAGGAAGAAACTAGAACCCTCAGGAAAGAAGGGCATATTTTTGGATATAGTGAATCCTCCAAAGCCTACAAAATCTATATTCTAGAACAACATAAGATTGAAGTCATAAGAGATGTAACTTTCAATGAGAAGATGGCTTTCAAGAAATCTATAGAAGAATCCATGGAAGAAGAATATGAAGATCCTAAAGAAGAAAACACATGTCTTCCAGAAAGTCGGAATGAAGAACCAGAACAACTTGATCATCTAATGAAACCATGAAAACCTATTGAATTAGTCATTGTACCCAAAACTAGAAAACTTCCATCTTGGATTGAAGCTACTCTACAAGAAGTAGAAAGACTCAAAGCTCCAAGTGGAACTTTCATAGAAATAAAGAAGACCAAAATATTCTCCATCTTTGCAACATGTATGACAAAACTTATAAATTAAGAACCCACCACATTTGAAGAAGAAACTCAGAAGAAACGATGGAAAAAAACCATGATAGAAGAATACAAGTCTATCATGAAAAATGATGTGGGAAATCGTGCCTAGACCCAAGTAAAAATCAGTGGTAACTTCAAAATGGGTCTATAAGATCAAACATGTAGTAGAAATAAACATAGACAAATATAAATCAAGGTTCATAGCTACAGGGTTCTCCCAAAAGGAGGGAGAATATTATGACGAAACCTTTGCTCCTATTGCCATATATATTTCTACTAGATCCATTATGTCTCTTGTTGCTTCCATGAGATGGAATCTACATCAAATGGATGTAAATACAACTCTTCTCAATAGAGAAATTGAAGAATAAGTGTACATTGAACAACCACAAGGTTTTGAGGTACATCCTAGAGACACTCATGTTTGCAGATTAAAGAAATCCTTGTATGGAATCAAGCAAGCTCTAAGAGCTTGGTATGCCAGAATTGGCAGTTACTTAATAAGACTTGGTTTCTCTAAGAGTCATGTAGACCCAAATATCTACTACAAGGTTGTGAACAATGGACCTATGATTCTACTACTATATGACGACGATTTATTCTTGATATGTGCAGAGTCTTGCATCACCCAGTGTAAGAAGGAATTAGCTTATGAGTTTGATATGAAAGATCTTGGTTTCATGCACTATTACTTGGGACTAGAATTATGGCATAAGCATGGTGAAATATTCCTTGGACAAGGAAAGTATGCAGTGAATATTCTTCGAAAATTTGGAATGATGGATTGCAAATACATGGCCACTCCTATGACAACATATATAAGAAAAGTAAGAGACTTATATTCTTATCCAGTAGACCCATCCCTATATTGAAAATTGATTGGGTCGTTGATGTATCTTGTGAATAC
The DNA here is from genome assembly GCA_009831015.1 of Picea engelmannii. Taxonomy (NCBI): domain Eukaryota; kingdom Viridiplantae; phylum Streptophyta; class Pinopsida; order Pinales; family Pinaceae; genus Picea; species Picea engelmannii. The sequence goes on along the minus strand of ML804498.1, from coordinate 30,269 downwards.
TTGAGAAGATATTTACTTTATTGTAAACACTTTAAGCTAGTTCCACATGGAACCTAGACATGAGCACTGGATAGATGCAAAGCATGTTCTAAGATATATTTGTGGGATGCTAAAATATGGTTTAAGATACACCTCATCCAGTGATATACAACTTCATGGAGTCACAAATTCAGATTGGGCAGGGAGTGAAAAAGACATAAGGAGTACTTCAAGGATGTGCTTCAGTTTGGGATCTACCATGATATCATGGGCCAGCAGGAAACACAAGTCTGTCACATCTTGCACAATAGAAGCATAATATATCACATCATGTGAGGCATGCATCGAAGAAGTATGGTCGATGAAGCTGATTTCTGGATTATTTGATCAGGTACCAAATTCGACCGTAATATACTGTGACAATCAAAGTTGTATGAGGCTATCAGAACACCCAATGTTTCATGACCGATCGAAGAATATTGAGATAAAATACTAATTTATTCATGATAAAGTCCAATAAGTATAAGTGAAACTCCAGTATATCTCCACAGATGAGTAGGTAGAAGATATTTTGATAAATCCTTTGTCCATGATAAAGTATGCATACTTAAGGGAAAAGATGGGGCTCGTGGAGATAAATACCTTAGTTGAAAGGGAATATATGGAGCCTCGGGTTGGGAGGGAGCACTGATATGTGTTGGGTATGTGTTATATTCTTTGCAGGGGTCTAGGGGCAGCGCCCTCGAATTTTTTTTTTTCCTTGGGAAACCTATCATGTATTTAGGTGGTTTTTTTAGCACATGGTTTTTGTCGATGGTTTTCTATTTCCGGTTAAGGAATTAGGGTTTTGGAATAATCCAGGTCATTGGGTTAGGGTTTTATATGCCACTGGCTCCTATATGTATATTTTATTGTAAACAATGTAACACAATGAATGAATATAATATGTGTTGGTTTTCCTAGTTTGGGTTTCCAGGGGAAAAATCTCTGTGTAATGTTTGTATTTTCCATTGTATCTTTTTTGTTATTTTCTAAATATATTTTTACAGTAGACATTGTACAAGGTTAGAACTTACATTTGGTATCAGAGATTTATTGGCTTCAGGGGGACGCCTTTGTGGTCAAGGGTTTGGCTTGGGATTGTGATAAGCCTTGTTACAGTGGGAGATCTGCGGTATTGTTTTTCAGGTGAAAATAAATGGAAATCAATTTGAAGATGGAGATCGAGAAGTTTAATGGGAAAATATTTGAGCTGTGGAAACTCAATATGGAAGATCTTTTTTTGGACAGAGATCAGTGGATTGCGGTAGATCCAGGTATTGTACGTAAAGGAACTTCTGCAAATGACTGGAAAAATATGGATTGGAAGGAAAAGAGCACAATCCGACTATGTCTCTCTAATTCAGTATTACTGAATGTGTCAGAGGAAGCTACAAACAAGGATTTATGGGAAAATTTGGAGAATTTGTATCAGTCTAAGTCCCTGGTAAATAAACTATTCCTGAGAAAGAAGTTGTATAACTTGAGGATGAGAGATGGAGACTCGGTGGAAGAGCATTTGAATGCCTTCAATATTGTGGTAAGTTAGTTAGTATCTGTTGAGATTAAAATTTCAGATGAAGACAAATGTATCAGTTTGTTGTGTTCTTTACCGGACTCGTGGGATAGTCTGGTTGTGTCCATAGGTAGTAATACAACTTCTTTGAAGTTTGAAGAAGTGGTCTCATCCTTGTTGCCAGAGGAGATGAGATGAAAGAATATGGAAGGACATAGCATAGACACATTATTTGCAAGAGGAAGTTCCTAGGAAAGAAATATATCTAATTTCTTAAGTGGGAGATCTAAGTCTAAGGGTAGATCTAAATCTCCTGGAAAATTTGTAAGGGTATGTTGGAGGTGTGGAAAAGAAGGGCACTACAGGAAGCAGTGTAGATCCAAAGTTGAGAAAAAGAAGGGATCTAAAGAATCTTCTTCTAAATAAGAAAAAACCTCCAAGGAAGAAGGAGGGGATGTGTACTTGGCCTCTTCAAGCACACATGTAGATCATGAGGCATGGTTGATTGACTTTGGTGAATCCTTTCATATGAATCCCCACAGGGAGTGGTTCTGCGAATATGAAAAGTATGATGGAGGTAATGTTTTCTTAGGTAATGATTCGACAACCAGAATCATAGGAAGAGGAAGGGTCAAGTTGAGACTCATAGATGGAAGGATTAGAACACTTCCTGGTGTTCTACACATCCCAAGTATGGCCAAAAATTTGATTTCTATAAGCAAAATGGAATATGCAGGGGTAAAAACAATTTTTGAAAAGGGAACTTGCAGGATGGTTCGAGGAGCAATGGTGTTGATGAAGGGATTTTAGTTTGGAACTCTGTATAAGATTCTAGGAAGCACTATTATTGATGGCTGTAATAGCTCCATTGTTCCTGATATTGGAGTTGAAGAAGAAATAACTCCTATAGTCTCTGGAGAAAAGGTTATGTTGTGGCATCAAAGACTGGGGCATATCAGAGAGAAGGGTCTTCGACTACTACATGGTAAAGGTATGGTTGACGGTATGTCTAACTGCTCTCTAGATTTTGATTTATGTGAACATTGTCTATATTGGAAGAAGAATCAAGTAAGATTCCCCTCTAGTGCAACAAGGGCAGAAGGAATTTTACAACTAGTTCACAGTGATTTTTTTTGACCCGTGTCGGTCCCATCATTGGGAAAATCTATGTACTGTGTCTCATTTATAGATGACTTCTTGAGGAAAACTTGGATATATTTCCTCAGGAAGAAATCTGAAGTCTTTGACAGGTTTAAAGAGTTTAAGTCTCTTGTTGAGAATTACACAGAGAAAAGAATTAAGGTGATGAGAACAGATAATGGCGGAGAGTTCTGCGGGAATGAATTTTAATAATTTTGTAAGAAGTGTGGTATAGAAAGGCAGAAGACTACTCCATATACACCTCAACAGAATGGATTTGCAAAAAGGATGAACAGGACGCTGATGGAAAAAGCAAGGTGCATGCTCAATGGTGTTGGGTTAGGCAAGAATTCTAGGCAGAGGCAGTGGGTACTGCATGTTATTTGGTCAATAGGTCACCCTCATCAGTGTTGGGTGACAAGACTCCACAATAGGTATGGACTAGTAAGGAACCTTCTCTCACACATCTTAAGGTATTTGGCCATGATGCATATGTTCATGTTCCAAAGGAAAATAGGAGTAGGATGGATAAGAAGGCTGAAAAATGTATCTTTATTGGATATAAAGATGCTCTCAAAGGTTATAATCTTTGGAACCCAGAAACTAAGAAGGTAGTGTATAGCCGAGATGTGGTATTTAGAGAAATGAAGGATGTTGTTAAACAAGAAGTCTTACCAAGTAAGGAAGAACCAGAGAAGATAGAGTTTGATTTAAAGGATGATGAAGAAGACTCTATAGAAGAACATGAATCAGAAGAAGAAGATCCTCATACTCCAATATTGAGGAGATTAGATCGAGAAAGAAGGCTACCGGAAAGGTATAGTCCATCTGATTTTAATTCAAATTTTTCTGTCTATTACTGATGATGATCCTAGAACTGTCAGGGAGGCAGTGGATTCAGAGGATGGAAATATTTGGAAAAGGGCCATGGAAGAAGAAATGGCATATTTGGATAAGAATGAGGCTTGGGATCTAGTGGATTTTCCAACTGGAAGAAATCCCATTGGAAGCAAATGGGTATTTAAAAAGAAGCTGAATGCAGAAGGAAAAGTGGAGAAATAGAAAGCTCGGTTAGTAGCAAAGGGTTATTCCTAGGTTGAGGGAATTGATTTTGGTGAGATTTTTTCTCCTGTTTCCAAGTTAACCTCTATAAGATTTATGTTATCTGTTGCTACTAAATTTGATTTTGAAGTAGAATAGATGGATGTGAAGACAACATTCCTGCATAGGGATCTAGAAGAAGAAATCTTTATGATGCAACCAGAAGGTTATCCTGTGAAAGGAAAGAAGGAGCTGGTATGCAAGCTGAAAAAGTCCCTGTATGGTTTAAAACAATCACTAAGGATGTGGTATCAAAAATTTGATATTTATATGCTGGGACTTGGCTTCACAAGAAGCAAAGAGGATCACTGTGTGTATTCTAAATTAATTGGTGATCATTTGATTTATTTGGTCTTGTATGTGGATGACATGTTGTTGATAGGAAACAACAAGGAGATTATCCAGGATATGAAAACTCAGTTTTCCTCTAAATTCGACATGAAGGATATTGGTTCTTCAAATTTCATTTTGGGCATGGAAATTAAAAGAGATCGAAAAAGGAGGAAAGTCTAGTTAAATCAGAGAAACTATGTCGAGACAATATTGCAGAGGTTTAATATGCAGGAATGTAAACCGGTCAAGGTTCCTATTCCTGTTGGTGTAAAGTTAGTTGCGGATCAGTGTCCCAAGACACATGAAGAAGAGGAGGACATGTCTCATGTTCCATATCCTAGTGTAGTTAGCAGTTTGATGTATGAAATGGTTTGTACTAGACCAGACATTGCACATGCAATGGGAGTTTTGAGAAGGTATATGTCAAAACCAGGGAAGGAGCATTGGACAATAGTAAAAAGGGTTTTTCAGGTATTTGCGTGGCACTGCTAGCTATGGATTGTGCTATGAATGAAGACAGGGATTGGACAAAGTGGTCAATATACATGGCTTTGGGGATGTTGACTGGGCTGGAGATTTGGATCGTAGGAGATCTACAAGCGGGTATGTGTTTAATCTGTTTGGAGGAGCAATAAGTTGGATGAGCAAAAGACAGGCTTTAGTGGCACTTTCAACTACAAAATCTGAATACATGGAAGCCACTCATGCAAGTAAGGAAGTAGTATGGTTACAAAGATTGTGTTCAGGTATTGGGTTGGTACAACAAGCTGTAAGGACAGAGTGTGACAATCAGAGTGCAATTTTTCTGGTCAAGAACCCTGCTTAAGACAAAGCACATTGATTTTCAATATCACTTTGTGAGAGGCATGATTGAAGAAAAGAAAGTATCACTGATGAAGGTGATACTTTGAAGAATGTTACAGACTCATTAAGAAAAGAAAGTATCACTGATAAAGGTGGACACTAGAAAAATCTAGGAGGGAATGTTGATATTATGGTAGTTGTAGGAGGTATTAACCTCCACGTGTAACCTTTGATGAGACTAGAATATTCCAGGAAGAAAGAGAAACCCTAAATATTTGGATAATAACCCTAGAAGACAAGTCAACATAATATAATAAATTAATATTGAGTTATTATCCCCCAGGAAGAGAAGTTGACCCAGTCAATTAATGTGGAGTAGTATAAATAAAGGGAGCTAGATCTCATTTGTCACTCACTCACTCACGACTGCATAGGGACAAGAAGCATGCATGAGTGAAGGAGAATTGTTGCGATTACAGTAGTGACTTTGTCTTGGGTTATTGGTTTAGAATTTCTGCTTGGTCTTTGGTTATCCTTGCTTGGTGCGCTAGCCTTGGTTGGCTATTGGTCTGCTACTAGAATTATTTTGTCTATCAAGGTTAAGGTTCTCGGGGGTAGCCTTTGTGCCTATGGTTGGGTGACAATATTTTTATATTGTCTATGGTGAAACGAGCACACCGATTTTTATAACATAGGGTTCTATGGCTCTACCAATAATTGTAATTCTCAATTAAATATTTCCAATGAGCTACTAAATGCCCCAAAAAGAGATTGCATGCAAAATTTGCACCCTCGAGAAGTTGACACATCAACTGATCACCTTGGGGCCCACAACACTTTTGGTGCTTCATCTCCTAGGGTTAGGGTTTTGGAAATTCAAGGTTCTTTCTTTATGTTAAAAGGACATTATTACGACCCATTGTATTATATTCTGCTAATGAATGTTGCTGACATATATTTCTCTTCAGATATAAGATACCACCATTATAGACTATTTGTGTTCTACAATGTTATGTTATTTTATTCATTAAAGGAAGTTGGATTCCACTGTACTTTTGTGTTCTATGATATGTTTTTCTTGTATCTCATTTCATTTTCTACATAATATGGATCAATTGTATCAGAGAAGTCTACTGGTTGTTATTTCTCGGTGCATAACCACGTCATGGTTAGGGTATAGAGAGTTGGGTCTCAAGCTAGTTTCACTTGGGGACAACCACTCTCGTTGACCCAAGAAACCTCCCATGGTGTAAGAAAAGAGAGATGATGGAGCAGGAGATCCTTTGTAAATTTTTCTCAAGGAAGCCCTCGCCTAACAATGGAACGAGATGATAGAAAAATTCACCTAGTTATTTCGACGAAAGGTGAGGCACCTTAAACAAGTATCCATTTCAGAGGTGTGAAACCATTCAAGGTATAAGTTAAATTTTATATCCCCTTATTTGAAGGCCACATAGATGTATATGCTTTGGATAAATGGCTTAGTCTATTAAATGGGTATTACTCCATTCAAAAAATTTCATACATCGAAAATATCACCTTCACTCTCCTTGAATCCCTCCCCCATGTCAAATATTGGTGGGAATGTTACTGCGAGAGACATTACAAAGATGATTATATGGAATTCAGGATAGAATCAACTTGGGAAGCCTTTGTTTATTCCCTCAAGGAGGATTTCTACCCTATCAGAAACTATGATGACAAGTACACATGATGGATGACTTGGTGTTAGGAAAGATACCAGATGGTGCACGAGTACACTAACATCTTCCATAACTTAAGAAAAAAGTTGGGTATCAAATACTTCAAGTGGAATATAGTTATAAAGTAATATAATGGAAAAAACATGTTAATCCAAAAAAAATGGATTTCTTGGACATCTCATCATTAGGAGCCACTTGTTGATATGTTGTCAAAATCGAGCAGAAATTTAAGCAGTAGAATAAGATGGAGTTCGGGTCTGCAAATATGCAACCACGGAAGCATGGAAAAGGTGGACCTAAATCACATAACAAGGGATAGAGAAAGGAAGTCCAACCTCAAGACATATAATCCAAGACGAAGGTAAAGAATGGTTATGGGAAGACGAATAAGAACACTAGAAAATGGTGTGATTTGCACAAAATTCCCTAGCAAAACACTGATGAATGCTTGTAAAAAAAAACATTATTGGTCGAGCTTAAAGAAAAAGAGTCAGACCCTGAATCATACTCAAATTCAGATATGGATAAGGGGAATCATATCATCAATGTGGAACTGATTGCTACAATTTCAACCACAAATATCCAATTAGACAAGTCAGAGGAGATTGAGGAAGGGGAGCACCTCTTCCATTCACATATGTGGGTGAAGGGAAACCCACTACATTACATTGTTGAAAAAGGGAGTCAAGACCACATGATATTAACCGACGTCATAAAGAGATTGAAGCTGTTGAGGATGGAATACCCACAACCATACACCATTGGTTGGTTATTCCAGGGATGATACCTTGGCGTCAACTAGCAGTGTCACCTACCCTATAGTATCAATCCCTTAAAAGATAAGGTATTATGTGATGTTTCCCCATTTGAAGTTTGTGATGTTATTTTAGGAAAACCTTGTATGTGGAAATGTCATGTTTTTCATGAGTCCTAACCCCATAGTGTCATTATCACTCAGGGGGGTCATCCCTACAAGGTACCTGAGGTTTTTTCGACTACTGTGATTTCAATGATCTCAA
>ML804498.1:0-11497 GCA_009831015.1 Picea engelmannii | reverse complement strand
ACAGCTGTGAAAGGAAAGGTTAGAAAGAAAAACAACAAAGCTATTAACAAGAATTAAACTAAAACTAATAAAAACTATGAGTATATAAAACAAATGAAAAATAGAGACAAATGGACCAATATCACCAATGTATAAGCTGATCTATTGGTGAAATCCAAAGGCACAAAGAAGAAAGGGGACTTGGGTCCCTTCTTTCTCCAATGGAAGGCTCTTGAGGCCCTCAAAGCTTGCTCTCCTTACAATGAAAAGATGAAAATGTGGGTGAAAGAACTCCAAGCTTATTCACTGAAGAGAGGGGTGAATAGCTCTATGAAATGCAGCTTGTGATGTTTATTTCCAAAGAATGGGTCCTTAGCAATCCCAGCAGCATAACAATACAAAGAATTCCTTGAGAAAATGGTGGTTATTGATGGCTTTTTATAGCCCAGCATTGGGATATTATGTAACCTCTTTTGAATGTGAAAAGGGGCTCTTTAGGGCTCAATTAGGTCTTTGACCAGCCCACCATGAGGATTGAGCTCGGATTTGGTGTCAAATCGGCTTGGGAGCTGATCCATTAGTGGTTGGGAGGCCGACCAATTTCAATAAATGTGTCATTTAGCAGGCGCGCAGGTTTTTCACCCAACATCCGCGCCTTGTGCACATATGCGCACTTTGTACGTTGTTGTTACGCGCATGCGCATGCGCACCCAGATGATGTAAAGCACCTTTCAAATTTTTTGTCATTTGTATAGTTTTTTTACCCTTTTACAATGCTGAAGAATTAATCTTGTGCCATGAATGACTTTTTTCTGTTTTGACGATGCGGAGTTCTTGTCGCCATGTGCGGACGAAATTTCAGTGATAACACACATTTTTTTTCCTTCAAGTGAGCATGCAAATCTAATTTGGGAGGCACATTATATTTGGGTGGCAGGGCACTTCGAGGTGGAGAATATAGTAGTAATACTTCAGAAGCATTTCTATTAGCCCGAGATTCAACATGACACCTACCAGTACATTAGGTTATGCATTGTATGTTCCATCACTAAGTTGTTCATTATGAATGTATTGTTGCACATTCATCTCTTTGAACCAGAAAAGTCTTGGGAGTCTATATCCATGGATTACATGTCAGGGTTTCCCTCCAAAAAATCTGGTCACAATCGTGTTTTTTTGGTCATCAATCGGTTCTCTAAGATGACCATTTTGGCGCCCTATAAAAAGATTATCACCGATGAAGCCACTACTAAACTCTTCTTTGTGCATGTTTGGGTTCATTTTGGGATACCACATACCATCATTTTAGATATGTACAATAGGTTTATCATCACCTTTTGGTCTAGCCTATGGTCTTTGATGGACACCAAGTTGACCAAATCGATTTCCTTTCATCCCCAAATAGATGTAAAAATAGAGGTGGTGAACATGATGATTGTGCATATCCTGCGCATGTACAACTCCAAGAATTCATGTACATGGGATGAGATCCTCCCATATGTTTATCCTAGCTATAATAGGGCCCTCCAAAGATCTATTGGCCACAACCCTTTTTCAGGTGTGCTTGGGGTTCTATCCATTAGACCCCATTGATGTACCTCTGCCCCTTCCAACTTCCCTAAAAGAGTCCTCCCACGCTTAGACCGAGGTATAAATTGTAGAAAAATTAATCGAATGGATCCATAACTTCCAAGAACAAGTTCATGATCTATTGGAGAAGGCCAATTCCAATTATAAGAAGCAACATGACCAACATCGAGTCCCTCACAAGTTTCAAGTTGGTGAAAAGGTGTGGTTGCATTTGTAGAAAGATCACCTCATAGGCCCCTACATGAATCTTAGACCACTCCAATATGGGAATTACACCATCACCAAGGTTGTGGGTGATAATTATTTCAAGTTGAGTAAATCTCATTTCCTTTACTTGCACCCAATATTTAATGTGGAGCTAATTTGACCCTATTTCCCACCTCTGTTGGACACCTCAGAGGTGGATGAGAAATTGGTCCCTATAAAACTTAATCATGAATGCATTGCATAATCTCTAATGGATTGGATAATGGAAACTAGGATGAATGGCACCTTCCAACAAAATATAAATCTCCATCGAGTTGTCAAAGCAAGATAACTACTTCAACAAGGCAAGTGGCTCACCATGGTTTAGATTCAACAAAAGTTTCACCATCTCTTGAGGGAACGTGATGCAATGGGGACCATTGTTTACTAAGAGGGGAGGAATATTATAGGTAGATATTATTGGCCACCCACCTATTCCACTAATTCATCAATGTTCTCCATCTTGGCCATTGTTTTTATGATTTTTGGGTCCTAAACTTTCGAGGTCGTTTTGAGGCACTAAATAATGTTTTTTTGCCATTCATGGGGGCTATGCTTGCCATGGTAGTTGTTGGAAGCAGGCCAAATAAAAAAGACAGGTTATTTTAGGAAGAAAGGAATGCAAGAGGAAAAAGACACTTGGAAGGAAAATAAGCACGCGCGCATGCATGGAAGACCCAACGACGCTAGGGTTAGGGTTTTTGTAATACATTGTAATGGTTGGTGAGCCAAAAATTTAAATAAGTAGTACTTAGGAGAGATGGTAGAGATAGAGAGGAAGAGTACTGTAAGAACTATATGAATCATTAAGCTGGTGAGCGAAGAAAGGAGTGAGTGACTCGATCCTGAGGGTTAGATTGCAGGCTGAGGGGCCTGGTGTGATCTAGTCAGCCTCACAGGGATCGAGGAACTGATGTGAAAGAGGGAGAACTAAGATTGTAAACACACGCGACATGATATATTTATAAACCATAATAAAATCTCGAGATCCATATCTTTGTGGACATAGCCAAGGAAGGGGTGATGTTGTCCCTTGACCAAGTTTTGAGGAACACTTGGTCATAATTGACCATTTTTGGGACTTTGACAACCTATCAAAAATGGAGCACCAGACGAAGCAGAGATTGTGGAATCTCGGGCCCCTTTTGGGTCCCTTTTTTGGTTTTGGGATAATGTAATGAGAAAGGGATGTTGGCCCGTGGATTTTACCCACGTTTAGGCCCACTTTTGTATGTATAAATAGATAGGCAATGTAAGAGAAGGAAGAACGATTGCTTAGTGAAATTGGTAGTGCATATATGTGATATGGAATAAGTGCTCTGTGCGAACTATGTAATGCTTGCAAGGCTAAGTACAAGTTACTGTGAGGCTGTTACAGAAAGCTAAGTGTTGTAACGCAAGGAAGAAGGATCTAGCGAGCTACGCAGATATTCTATCCTATGTGAAGAAGGGTTTAGGAGGCTTTGTGCTTGTAATAGATTGAAGACGATAATAAAGAAGAAGATCTTATGGACGTAGCCCCAGGGTGGGGGTGAACCACGTAAATCTGTGTGTTATTCTTTGTGCTTCAACTCATTGTGCTTACATTTTATTTTATTTGATGTATTTATATAGATCTAGTCATGCTTGGTGCTTCTTAGATGTGTACGAACATTAGATATGACATGTATGAGGATGCTTAGTGCTGATCTACTGGATCTAATCTATTTTTCTATGGATAAGTGTTGAGATATATTAGATCTAGTGAATGTTGTGATGCTCTGTGTTGTCTGTGAAGTATAATAAAGGGTGAATATTGATGAATGACCGATGTTAAGTTCTCTGTAAGCAATATAATCACAAATCTGTGTCCCAGCTAAGGTTGCAGACACTTGAGTCTTGCAACCACCCCTGCCTCTACCTCGAGTGAGACTTCATCTGTTTCTCACAGGTTGCCGAAAGAGTTGGTAGTTAGGGTTTTTTTGGTGCGCTCTTGAGCATTGAACCCTAGGTCTACCCCTGTGCCAACAAATGGTTTCATTGCCAGGATTTGAAACTGTGATTTCTAGGAACTGAGGAATAAGAAGCTTTGTGCAAGAATTCGTCCTGAAACTGTGGAAGCTCTGTGCATAGATCTATTTCCCTAGTGCGCAACATTTTACTCAACCTGTGAAGCTTTGTGCCAAGAATAAAGGTCAGATCTATAGAAAAGAGGTAAGATCTGTAAGCTTTGTGCTCTAATAAAGGTAAGAATAGTTAAAAGTTCTTAGATCTGGAAGATTTGTGCTCTGTAGAAATAAGATAAGTTATTTTTTTTTGTTTCTAGAGCATGGATCTAGGTATGTTTGATAGAATATATCCTAGATTGAAAACTAGGGCATTAATAGATGAAAGAAAGTTTGATATGAATAGATCTGATAAGTATAATGATAGATATGTTATACCTATGTATAGAAAGAATGTTTGGACTAACAAATGGATGCAGGATCCTAGAAAGAATTTGTTGCAGGTTAACCCATATGACCCTAGCATGTAGTACAAAGAAAATTGGGGATCATTTAGAAGAAAGAGAAGACCGACCCTCCGTTACAGTTGCAGAAAACCAGGGCATCTAGCTAAGGAATTCCCTGGTAGAAGACCTAGTTGTCTCTTTTGCAAAGCTATGGACCATGAAGTATTGGATTTCCCTAGAATGATTGCTAAGATTGAAAGAATGAATCTGAACTAGGGAAAACCTAAGATAGATACATAAATAGAAGAACCCCAACAAGAATCAGAGAAAGTATTAATATAGATGCAAGAAACCCTGAAGGAACATAAAGATGCTCGATTATCAGAAATCTTCAAAGAAAAGGAGTAAGTTGAAGAAAGAATAGGGGAATTCGACATTGAATGTGTTCTTGATGAAGAACAAAAGTGAACATTATGCCAGAAAGAACTTGGGAAGCTATAGGGAAGCTTGCCATGATTCCTTCATTGGGAGGAACATGACTATTCAGAGGAAAACTGGTAAACTTATGGGGAAATGTCGCTCAGATACTTATGACAGTCAATGGAACTTCGACAGAAGAAGATTTTGAGATTATCAAATTTATTGAGGATAGCACCATGTTTACTATGCTACTTGAAAAACCTTGGATTGAAAGAGATCAAGCCAGAAAGAAGGAATAAGAAGAGGTTTTAGAACATCAGAGACAAAAGTTAATATATTTCATGACTAAAAGGATTGGACAATTGATAGAAGAACATGAGAACCACTCAAAACCATATGACACTAGAAGCCCAGATGTCGAGGCCAAAGCTACACCAAAGGTTGAAATTTCTACCCCAGACAAAGAAGAAGTGATATACCTAAACCCTAAGAGAGAATCTCACCAGCACAAAGTGACTATGTCCAAGAAAAATAAGAATCAAAATGGGAAGAGAATCACTGAGACAAAGCTCACTAGAAATAAGGATAGAAAGCTAAGTAAGAAGAAGGCTAAGATTGAAAAATTATAGAAGATCCCAGAGGGTGCCTCGCAACAAGACACTTTGCAGAATTGGAGCTTCACTGGGATATCAGAACAATGACATATGCCACTTCGCCGAGGTGAAGTAATGTAGTCATTGGAAGCCAATATAACCGTTCGATTTCTGCTCTGAACAGGTTGGAAATAATTTATGGCTCGCCACTAGATCATTAGACCACTCCATAACGGATAGAGCATAAGTTAATGCAGCCTCATACCCATTGAAAGAAGACCGTTGCTAAGTTTCCTACTTAGTCCATCGCGCCATGCACTGAGAATACTTTTTTCTCATTGAGAATTTGCACTCTAAGCCTGCGATTACTTCACCCTGTGATCATTTCCTTGTTCCCATATCGTTCACTATAGTCTCTGAATTCATTTCACACCCGAGATAAGTTTACCCGAGCTTGTATGTCGGACGAGCTCAGCGCTGCTGAGAAAGTCGTTCAAGAAGTTTTGATTGACTTAATCACTGAGAGAGTCATGTCAGAGTGAGGATTATCTATAGGAGTCCAAGCCTCGTCAACAAGAGGATTACATGCCTCCCCTTTCGATGCTCGCACCAGTCCATCCCAGTCGATCGATGAGAAACAGACCAAGCACACAGATGACATCGCAAATGCCAAGCTTATCCCACGCATTCTACCTACTTACTTACCACCTCTAAGCGGTGCCATCAACCATGACAGTGTACCTCGAGACTTCGAGTAAACCTTGATCACCGTGTACCTTCCAAAAGGGGTGTGCGCAGTTCATGCTGACCAGGATAAGCTCACAACAATAAAATTTAGTGATTTTAACCTTGGAGATCGTAAATATTACATCATGATAGATCCACATAAGTACTTAACCAAGACCAAAGGAAAGAATTCTAAGATTGTCCCACAGTCATGGACCCAAAACCTCGCACAGTCTACACTGCTTAATGTGATGAAAATCCCAAACTTTGGAAGACACCAGGAAGTCAATGCATGCGTTAAACTACTGTTGTCCTGCTACCACGGAGGATACTTATGGTTGGACCGCCACATCACTGTGGATTCGACCCCGATCCATCGGATCACAAGGCTTAGTATGCAGGGCCCCAACCCATAGGATTTTTACCCCTAAAAGACCTTAGACCGATCATTAGCATGAATGATAAAAGAAACTTAGGACAATGTCGAAAAAGGCATGGGAGGTTACAAGGTAGCCTCTATCCAGAGTGGTGCAGTGTGCCTTGCATGTCATTTGATCGCAAACAATCTAGTGCACAAGAACAGACCAACACAAGTGAATGGATTCGTAGTTGACCTCGCAGGGAAGTGCACCGAGGGACTACAGATGAACTGGGCATAGTACCTTGTAAACCAGTTAGAGCTTGATTGCATAGAAGTGTAAGACCAAGGGTATGAATTACACTTTAGTTGGTTTCTCATACTCATCGCTTTCATCGCCTGGGAGCTACCAGAAGGTGCCACTTTTCTAGAGATTGAACCCTTCAAACCACTAGCCACAAAGTTTTGTAGGCTGTGGTACTCCAGCGACATGAAAAAGAAATGGAAGTCCAATGTCATCTTCCACACCTATTACAACTAGTTGAAGAATGCAATCCAGTCTACACCACGCCTTACCCTAAACACACTGTACAGGTTTAGAACCTGGATAAAATTTAGCGCAGAACACCACTTCACATATATCATAGCATGCGCTAATGAACAAAAAAGACACCTCCAGTCATACTACAAGTTGACAGAAGAAGACCTGGAGGATATTAACAAGGAATGGTTGGTGAACCTCCTTGTTCCAGCGAACCTTGCAGACATGTCCGATGTGGATAGCACTGAAGCTATGCAAGATACACCTAGACCAAGCAAGACTCAGAAGGATGGTGATGTTCAAGATGTCCATAGAAAATCCACGAAGACTACTTCAATCTCACCTGCATAGGGAGATGATGGTGAAAAATTAGGGGGCACAAAAGTTGAGCAAAACAAAGGCGAGGTTACTCCGCCTAGAGAGGAGGAGGATCCCTCTAAGAAAAGGAAGATTTCCCCAATAAATCCCTCAGCCTGAAAGAAAACCAAGGCCACCCAGACTACGTTCAAGACCACCCTCACACCAAATGACTTCGAATTTCTATTCGCTGCACTAACTGATGCTTCAATGGAGATTGCAACAAAGCAAAAAGCAAAGCAGGAGGAGGTATTCAGGAAAATCAAGGGTGAACTTCAAGAAGTGCAGTAAGCAATCCAGTCTAGCCAAGTAGTTTCTATGGCACCCTTGACAATCGAAATAGAAGGAACAACCAACGAGTCTGTCCAATTACACCAGATCACCGATAAAGTCGAAGCTTTCCTTTAGCGAGCTCAAGAAGAGACAATGCATGCCAACCAATATTTGGCGTAGGAACAGGAGGATCTTCTAGCACAATGTAGTAACACCGAATGAGAAAATATCTCCTTACAAGTGAAGTGGGATGAAGAGAAAGCAGTGATACAACAGAGCAAGGACCAGTTGGCAGCATAACATCTAGAGGTGAAGGAACAGGTCAACATAGAACTTCCCTCTATGACAGTCATAGAAGTTAGAACTGGAGAAAATGTCCCACAACAAGTGGCACAACTTGGAGAATTTATCTAGCAACTTCAACAGTGCATCGCAGATATGGAACTTTGTACAGTACCCGAGACTCCTCAAGAAATAATAGATCTAAGGGAAGCAACTGCCCACAGCACAGTTGGTCGATTAAAAACCTCTGCCTCGGAATACAAACAACTAAGTGCTAGGAGCACCCAGACTTATGAGAACCTCATGAACAATCTAGAGTTGTAGGCATTAGAGTCACATATCCAAGAAGCAAAGTTGCATGTAGATACACTACAGGTTCAGTTGAAGGCCTTGACCCCACTCGAAAGAATGAAGAGATTTCTAGAACAATGCATCGCCCAACAACAGGTACACACACTACAAAGTAAAGTAATGGAAGTCTCTCAACGACTTCAACCAGTCCAAGAAAAGGCATGCCAACTATTCACTGAAGTTGAAAGCCAGGGAGCCGCACTAGAATAGATCATCATCACAACATAACAATGCCTATAAGGGATAGTAACTGACACAGTGATCCAGGAGTTCACTGAGCAAGAGGTTGTTGCACTACAGCAGGTCGAAGCAGCTCAAGCCAAGCTCAAGGAAATTGAATAAGAAGTGACTAGACCAGAGTGACTCAGGATGATTCAAAGGTGAGTGTTGGGGACATGTTGGCCCTTGACCAAGTTTTGAGGAACACTTGGTCATAATTGACCATTTTTGGGACTTCGACAGCCTGTCGAAGATGGAGATCCAGACGAAGCAAAGATTGTGGAATCTTGGGCCCCTTTTGTGTCCCTTTTTTGGTTTTGGGATAATGTAATGGGAAAGGGATGTTGGCCCATGGGTTTACCCACGTTTAGGCCCACTTTTGTATGTATAAATATATAGGAAATGTAAGAGAAGGAATATCGATTGCTTAGTGCAATTGGTAGTGCATATATGTGATGTGGAATAAGTGCTCTGTGCAAACTGTGTAAGGCTTGCAAGGCTAAGTGAAAGTTACTGTGAGGTTGTTACATAAAGCTAAGTGTTGTAACGCAAGGAAGAAGGATCTAGCAAGCTATGGAAATCTTTTGTCCTATGCGAAGAAGGGTTTAGGAGGCTTTGTGATTGTAATAGATTGAAGACGATAATAAAGAAGAAGATCTTGTGGACATAGCCCCAGGGTGGGGGTGAACCATGTAAATCTATGTGTTATGATTTGTGCTTCGACTCACTGTGATTACATTTTCTTTGCTTTGATGTATTTAGATAGATATACTCATGATTGGTGCTTCTTAGATGTGTACGAACGTTATATTTGACATGTATGAGGATGCTTAGTGTTGATCTACTAGATCTAATCTATTTTTCTATGGTAAGTGCTGAGATATTTTAGATCTAGTGAATGATGCGATGCTCTGTGTTGTCTGTGAAGTATAATAAAGGGTGAATATTGATGAATGACCGATGCTAAGTGATCTGGAAGCGATATAATCACAGATATGTGTCCCAACTAAGGTTGCATACACTTGAGTCTTGCAACCATCCCTGCCTCTACCTCGAGTGAGACTTCATCTGCTTCGCAGGTGTTGCCGAAAGAGTCGGTAGTTAGGGCTTAGTTAGTGCACTCTTGAGTGTTGAACCCTGGGTCTACCTCTGTGCCAACAGGAAAACCACAGTAACTCTGTGTTATGGGATTGAATGAATGTGTCTTTGTGTCTGATTAGTTGATGAATGTTGAATGAATGAAGTGATTAAGTAGATCTGGTATTTTACATGCATGTGTAGAATAATTTTTATAATAGGATGCTAGATGTACTAAATAAAGTTTGTGACATACAAGCATAGATATTTCTCATTCCCAGGTTGAAAACAACTGAGTATTGTAGCGACCCATAGAGCTATCTCGGGTGAGACTACATAGTGCACTCTGTGTACTATGTTTCCTTCTGTGTTTCAGTTTGGGATCTTCTATGATATCATGGGCCAGTAGGAAACAAAATTTTGTCACATCTTGCAGAACAAAAGCATAATATATCGCAGCATGTGAGGCATGCACCGAAATAGTATGGCTGAGGAAGCTGATTTCTGGGTTATTTGATCAGGTACCAGATTCGACCGTAATATACTGTGACAATCAAAGTTGTATGAGGCTATCAAAACACCTAGTGTTTCATGGCTGGTCGAAGCACATTGAGATCAAATACTACTTTATTCGTGATAAATTCCAAGAAGGCTAAGTGAAACTCCAGTATATCTCCACAGATGATTAGGTAGTATATATTTTGACAAATCCTTTGTTCATGATAAATTTTGCATACTTAAGGGGAAAGATGGGGCTTGTGAAGATAAATCCCTTAGCTGAAAGGGAAGAGATGGCTCCCCGGTTTGGGAGGGAACACTGATATGTCATTGATTCATGGGAATTCATTTTCAAGTTTGGAAAATGGTCTAGGTTGGGTAGTTCCTTTCTAGTCTAGAAAGTGGTTCGATATTTCTAACGGACAATCATTTTCCAGTTTGGAAAATGGTCCAGATAGGAAATTCATTTTCATAATGAAAATGGTCCGATAGATTGTTGATGTACCATAGACATCGTTTCCACTTCTGGCGAGTGTGGGGGAATGGTCTAGGACAATCATTCTTCTTGGCAGTCACTCTGAGTAGTGGTCAAGTAGAATGCTCTGCCTTATTGGGAAATCATTCTTTCAAAGTTCATAGTTGTGAGAAGTTTCGAAGAATGGTCCATTTTGGAGGTTGGTGCAGGACATTCATTTCCGTAGGAAATGGTCTCGATAGTCATTCCCTAGGGCATAATCATTCTCTCCAGGTTAAACTAAGATTAGTGCTAGAGGAATGGCCCAGTTAGGTGAATGGTACAGGTTTAACAATTAGGGATAGGCATTCCCTAGGGAAAGCTCATTCTCTCTAGGTTGCACTAAGATTAGTGCCAGAGGAATGAACTAGTTAGGTGAATTGTCACGGCTCATAAATCAGGGACAATTATTCTTCTATGCTTGGGAAGAGTAGTCCATATCTCACAGATGTGAGTGTAAGAATGTCCTAGATGACTTAGTTTGTATCATGATATTATTTATGCAAATTGATATCAGATGATATGATTGTTTTAACGATTGTATGTCTTTGGACAATAGTTTTATGCTACTGTGGTGGATGTGATCCATTGGTAGCGACTGTGTGTCACTGGTTAGTAGCAATGTTCTACTAATATTGGTTGTGTACCACTAGATAGTCTTTGTATACTATTATGAATAGACACAATTTTTTTCTATTGAATGAAATTGTTGTGATTTCCATGGAGACTATCTAGTTGGATAATGATGATGGTGCTCATGATTTAATAATGAGATATCATGTGTGGCTATGATGATGCTACCAGTTGAATGGTCTATTTGTGCTCAATATTGTTTCCTTTAATACCTCCCTATATAGGAGAGAGTGTTGGTATTATGGTAGTTGCGAGAGGTATTAACCTCCACGTGTAACCTTTGACGAGACTAGAATATTCCAGGAAGCAAGAGAAACACTAAAGATTTGGATAATAACCCTAGAAGACAAGTCAACTTAATAGAGTAAATTAATATTGAGTTATTATTCCCCAGGAAGATAATTCAGCC